>LTAE01012619.1:0-13600 GCA_001647135.1 Pontederia paniculata
CTCTCTCTCTCTCTCTCTCTCTCTCTCTCTCTCTCTCTCACACACACACACACACACTTGGAATAATATTTTAGTTACCAGCTGAGAGTAGAGACATTTCGAGTACAACCAAACTGTGTCGTAGGCGACATTTGAGGATGGATGAAATGACAGGGCGATCAATTATCACTTCCTCCAATCTTTAATCGACAAACCTGCATAGTGTACATATAAAAAAAATCTTTAGATCAAATATTGTCTTTTTCCAATATTAGTAAAATAGAGTACGAAATTCTTTTTCTTAACGTACGAAAACCTTTGATTTGATTTGATGTAACAAACTATATACTAGACTAATGTCTCAGACATAAATGTTCTTATTTTTATTTTGAAAAATAGGCAAGTTTAAATAATTTCAAGTTTGACCATGATACATGAGTCAGAAGTAAAAAAAAAACTTAAATCATTTTTTATTAATTGAATTAATTAATTACTAATACTATATCCGTGAGCACAAGAAAAAAATTAGATGGAGGGCAAACAATATTTTATCACGATTATTAATTTTGGATATAGATCCTGTTAATGATTTCCCAAACTTATCGTTAATCCCTATTTTGTCCTGAATATTTAACGGATGAAGAATCTTATTAGAATGCTTAATCGGATCTTAGTTACGTAGATTTCCATTTTAAATAATATAAATTTATGTTTGTAGAAACATAATATTTGCAATAAACTCATACAGTTTATTTTTTTCATTGTGATAAAAAAATCATGCTACAAGAAGGTTGAATGTTTGTTATCAAACATTTGAGATGATTCATCAAATCATTTTTATTTGGGATGGTCCGTAAAATCGTCCCATGAGATGGTTCGGACTGCCCAATAAAGATGATCAATAAGACTATCTCAATTGGGGGCAGTATAACTCAGAACTCCTAAATGAATCGTTCCAAGGAGGAGCCACACTCAAACCCTAAATTTGGGGTAGTTTAAAGAGACCGTATGAAAAATAAAAGAATAATTTGAAATACGCTTCTTTCTTCTCTTTTGCGCGATTTCTTCTCCAGTATTTTCTCTTTTGCTTGTTCATCTTCTCCTCTCCTCTCCTTCGAAAGTCGAGGGAGGCGACAAGCAGTGATCTCTTACAATTCTCTAGCAGCAGCGTCAAGCGGCGACAAGGTGAGTCTTCTCCGATCTCAATCCACTACAAGAATATGCAAATTTAGTGTCACTAAATTGTCACTAAGTCGTCGCCACAAAAATCAGTGATGACGTAACGACAAACAGACGACGTGCACAAATCGGCGTTAAAATTTAGTTGCTATTAGCGATAGAAAAAACTGTCGTTAAGTTATCTCTGAGCCATCGCCATACTATCGTCAAACCGTCATTTTTTTGAATTTTTTCTTAAAAGAAAAATGAGATTTCGTGTCTAACTCGTCTCTAATTCATTGTTAAAGCGTCGCCATCTCAAAGTTGTAGCCGCCGCTGATCGGTCGCTAAATTGTCATAAAAGTGTCGCTAATTATCGCGTTGAGTTGTCGCTGATCTGTCGCTAAATATCATAATATATAGAAAATAGTATCGATTTACTATCACTAAATTGTCGTTAATTTGTCGTTAATTAAAACAATATCATAAAATATTGAATTATTTTTTACAAAAATCGTTATATACAACATGGTATCATCACATCAAACATAAATATTCAAATGCACAAGACAATAAACATGTCATATAAAAGTAATAATTTTTAAAGTAACACAACAAAGTTCTCATCGTAGAAAAGTAAGACAACACATATTTTGAAGTATCACAACATGAGTTTCTAATGCTATGTTAAATACAAAATAATTTAATCATCAGACGGATGAGTACGAGGAGTAAATCGGTCGTGAATTAAATTGAGAATCTCCAGCAATAGTGACGTAACCATAGTTGTAAAATCCGGCCCGGCCCGGCCGGTTGGACCGGTCGGACCGGTGTCCGAGCCCAAATACGGGCCTCGGGTCGGTCGAAATCCGGTGTCGGGTTTGACCCGCTTTGGGCTGGTCAAACTCGGTCAAAACCCGGGTTCAACCGGCCGACCCGCGGGTTTGTGTGAACCGGCCGCGGGTTAACAAAAAAAAATTGAAGTTGAAAACTTGAGTTGAAAGTTGAAACCCTAACCCTGAGTTTTGTTCTTGAGGAGTTGAGACTTGAGAGGCGGCGGCGGCTGGACTGCTACAGTGGACACCGGCGAGGGCACGACCTAGATTCAGGTGATCGGCGATCTCGAAGATCCATTGAATCGGCGACGTCCTTCTCGTCTTCTCTCCGGTACTTGTTTTATCCTATAATCCTATTGGCCGCTACTTTTTCTCATGATTTTCTCTCCGTCGGACAACCTATGAGAGGCTACGAGCCATGCCAAGGCCGGCCAGCGGTGCGCCCATGTCCGGCGACCCCTGTCCGGCCATGGGCGCGGCCCCAGACGGCCTGGGGGCGCGCCCATGGCAGGCTAGGGGCGCGCCCATGGTCGTGGCCGCGGTTGGACGAGCTCGCCTAGGAAACATATTATGTTGTTAATTGGTTATGCACCTTATCATATTACTTTGTTTATCATCTTGTAGAAAAGATGGCATCAGCAGGAAGTAGCGGTGGTGAATCTCAATCACATTCTGCTACTGATACCACCCAAGCAGCACCTTTAAGTTCTCAATCTGTAAGACTAAAGACTGATCCTGCATGAGAGCATTGTCAAATTTGTTTTTGATGCACAAGGAAAGAGGTCACTAAAATGTTTGTATTGTGGAAAAAATTTAAAAGGTGGAGGGATATATAGAATGAAATTACATCTTGCAGGAAAAAAAGGAGAGACATTATCTTGCCCTAAAGTCAGTTATGAAGTTAAATATCGACTTGGGGAGCATTTGAAATCAGTAGCTGCATAAAAAAAAAAGCACATGAAGAAAGTGAAACAAATATTTCTGAGGAGCAATTTGAGATGGATGTTCAAGAACAAGTTACCCAAACAGCTCAAAGCCAAGTTAAGGGGAAAGGAAAAGAAGTAAACAATGCAAATCCAAATAGTTTTTTTGCTCCCAGAACAAGTCCTGGTGCACAACCTTCAATTAGAAGTGTCTTGGCAGGTAAAGAAGCTGTTCATCGAGCTGATTTAGCAATTGCTAGATTTTTTTATGATTGTTGCATTCCATTTAATTGTGCAAATTCAGTCTATTATCAGCCTATGATAGATGCTATTGCAGCTATTGGTCCAGGATATAAAAGTCCCAATTATCATGCCATTAGAACTAAATTGTTATATGATATTAAGAAAGAAGTTGGGTTGTTAGTTGATACCTTTAGAAGTGTTTGGATAGAAACTGGTTGCACTATAATGGGGGATGGTTGGTAGGATCAAAAGAATAGACAACTCATCAACTTTCTTGTTTATTCTCCAAAAGGAATTTGTTTTATTAGATCAGTTGATGCTTCTGATATTGTTAAGGATGCTACCACTCTTTGCAACTTATTTGTGGATTTGGTTGAATTTGTTGGACCAAGTAATGTTGTGCACTTGGTCACAGATAATGCTGCAAACTATAAAGCTGATGACAGATTGTTGAATGAGAAGTATCCCTCCATCTATTGGTTTCCTTGTGCTGCTCATTGTTTGAACTTGATCTTAGGAGATATTGGAGGAATGGATCTTGTGCATAGTTTGATTGAAAGGGCATCTAAAGTAACAAAGTTTATTTATAATCATGCTTTTTTACTTGCTTGGTTAAGAAAAAGACCAAATTGGACTGAGATTTTATGTCCTGGACCAACTCGTTTTGCAACAACATTCATCGCATTAAAAAGCATCCATGATCACAAGATTGATTTGCAAGCTTTGGTGACAAGTATGGATTTCACAACTTCAAGATATTACAGAGATAAGAAAGCTAAGGTTGTTATGGATATTGTGTTGGATAGCAGATTTGTTCAAATTGTGACTCCTTTAGTGTGTTTGTTAAGAATTGTTGATGGTGATGATAGATCTTCCCTTGGTTATGTGTATGATGGCATATACAGAGCAAAAAAGACAATTAAAAGAATTTTCTTGAATAAGAAATCTTTGTATAGGTCATACACAAGAATAATCAAACATAGGTGGGATAATCAACTTCGGAAAAACATTCATTGTGCTGCATATTTTTTGAATCCAACTTTCTATTATGATAAAGATAACTTCTGTATAAAACCAGAAGTTCAACAGGGATGACTTAATGTATTGGACACAGTTGTTACAAGTCGAAAAACTGAAGTTTTGAAACAGAGTTGGTTGTACTAAGATCGAATGCAAAGTTTTAGCAAACAATTAGCTATCTCAACGGCTAAAGAATTGAGATCCGGTAAGATTTCTTTTATATTTTGTCACAAGTTTGTTACATACACGTATTGATGTGTTAAGTTATATTAATCTTATTTGTGTTAATTTTATTATAGATCAATGGTGGCGTAGCTTTGAATTTAGTGCTCCATTAGTGTCACAATTGGCAATTCGAGTTCTAAGTCAAACTTCGTCATCTTCTGGTTGTGAGAGAAATTGGAGTGTATTTGAAAAAATACATTCAAAGAGAAGGAACAAATTAGAACATAAAAGACTGAACGATCTTGTATATTGCATTATAATTTGGGTTTGAAAAATAGGTTTGTGCTATGATTAATTATAATTTTATGTCTTCATTTTTTTTAGACTTACATATGTTTATCATTGCTTATACTTTATAGGGTTTTTAACAAACAAAAAGCACTTCTTGATCCTATTGATTATGAGAGTATGGAGAAAATTGAGTTTTGGATTATGGATGAAGAAGATAATTCACTTCTTGATTATGATGAGTTGGAGAAGATGCTTTATAATGATTTGGAAAATCCAAGAATTGATGTGCAAGAAGGTAAATGTAATTTGTTTGTCCTTTTAAATTGTTGATTTGTAAGATGTTCAAAGTTGTGAAATTTAAATTTAACTTTGTTTACTTATATTTTGTTTCAGGTGATATGGAAGAACACAATGTTGAAGATTTAGAATATAATTTGGATTCTTTTCCTCAATTTGAAGATCATTGAAAAGAAAGTAGAAGAAACTTCAAAAGGAACTTGGATATTGCAATGTCCTCAAAAGAACTTCTTGATAATTATCTTATGATGACATTTAGTTAGAACTTATATTTGCTTTTGCTAGAAACTCCATTCCATGTGTTGTGAACTTTTATTAACAATTTAGCACTTATCTTATGATATTATTAATTAGACTTGCATTTGATTTTGCTATAAACTCTATGTGTTGTGAAATGTTATTAATTAGAACTTGTATTTTATTTTGCTACATATTTTTGTGTTGTGAATTTGTGAGTTGTGACAAATTTATTTATATGTTATAATTTATTTGATATCATGTCTCTTGATTTAGCATAGTTTATTATTTTATATTATATTTTACCAACCGGTTCGATCGTTCGGTTCGGCCGGTCCGACCTGACCCGAGGACAAATTCGGGTCGATGGCCGGGTCGGGTTTTACAACCTTGGACGTAACTCTCTCATCTACGATCTCCGCCACAAGGTTCTTCATCCCAACCATAGTCGCAAGGGCAGACTCGCAAAAAAAAATGTTCACAACAAAATTAAATTTTGATCATTTTATTTTTTCACTAATTTATTGCTACTAGCGACAATTTAGTGATAGATATATCTGTCGCTAACCATGTGTCACTAAAGTCCACTATTCTTGTAGTGATCCTCTCTTCTTCTTTTTGATCTCTCTCCTCTTCTATATCTTCTCATCTATGATCTCCTCTCTTATTTTCTCTGATCTCTTCTTTTCTCGACGGCGGCGACAAGGCGAGTCTTCTCCGAACTCCTTTGTTTTTCTCTCCGAACTCTTCTCATTTTCGATCTCCTCGCTTCTTGTATTTTTGTTGTTGTGTCATAAATTTTTTTTTGTAATCATTTTTCTTGTAAAAATAACTTACAATGACTTAGTATTGACATATAAACTTTGTAAAAAAAAAATTGTATTATGGGGCCATCGAATTCTTTGATGATTTTGTGTAAGATCACGATATTCACAATTGAGTTAATAGCAACAGAAGATGAGCATTCATAATAGTTAGTTGAAAAAGTGAATTAACTTATTAATAGAAAGTGTTTTATTGACAACATGACTAATGATTAATAAATACAAAAATAAACATAATCAAATAGGTACTAGATTATGAAATCTATCACTATGTATTTTAGATTTATAATAATTTGGCCTTTTGAGTTATTTTTTCCTTAAAATATGTATAAACACGAGAAATACAAATTTAGTTTCATTGTACCAACATCTATCAAATCTCACAATAATTTAAAGGTAGAAGTCAAACGATAACACCAAATTATGGCATAAAAAGGCCACAGCGAATAAAAGTTCTACACCATTTTTCAGAAAACAAATTTCTAACGAAAATACTAATCGTCTTAATTAAAATAATATTTTGACTTGGTAAATAAGAGAGAAATTGCGACCTCATCTTTTCTCCTTCATTATGTTTTTCCTTTGATTTGTTCATATATACCCAAATTAATCATGTCATGAAATTCAATAAATCAAAGGGGTACCTAGTAACTTAAATTTGACATGTGAAATCAAAGTTTTAATTACTCCATCTAAAGGGTAATTGACACATGATCTTTACATATATGATGTTTATGTATAATTTAATCATTAAAAAAATATTTTTTTACTGATAACCGCAATTATTAGCAATCACATATCTAATTTTAGAAAGAAGGTGTCTATTTATAAAAAAAATGAATACCAGACTATATATATTTCTATATATTTATTCTTTCTCCCGTTCATTTCTCATAACATATACATTCGGCTATATAAATATACAATGTCAAATAAAATAAACATGTCAAATTCTTACAAAAGAAAATCGATAATGAGGCTAGCAAGGAACCTAAGAACAAAGATAAGCCAAAAAAATATCAAATAATTACAAAAGGAAATCGATAATGGGACTAGCAAGGAACCTAAAAGATAGTTGATTTAGGTGATAATTATTTTTTATTAGAATCAGACCCTTCAATCCGGGACTACTCAAATTAGTTGTTCCGGATATTAAATTAAAAAAAAAGATGGATCAAAAGACACAACCGAGGGAGGATTAATAGATACTAATAAATCAGATCATAAATGAAACTCAAATAAAAATATTAAGATTGAATCTTAATATATAGAAAAGTTTGTCTTTTTTCTGTGTGGAACTAAATGTGAATACTAATAACTTTTTACTTCAAGTTTACACTTTGGATCTCAAGAAACCTAATCGCATAAAGAGTTGAAGTTAATGCCGAAAAAAACTTAAAAATTTTATTTGATCAAAATTTCATGTTTAGTGCTCTTGAGGACGTACACACAGCTTCAATGCATGAAATTAACTTGGGGTGCCATGCACATATATACCCTAACATCTACCTCTACCAAAGCTCAAATGTAATATTACTGAACTCACCAAAACAATAGTGATCCCATTAATTAAACATTACCAAGCAGCACACATTTATTTCTTATGTACATAGACCCCCTGATCATTTCAGAAGCTAATTAATACATGTGTGTCCCTAAGCAAACAAGAAGCCAATGAACTAAGGTTCATCATTCAGACTCTCACGGCTCATCGTGCATGGTATCATGCGCCGGCGGCCGGCGATGGTGCGCGGTACGGGCGGTCGTCCGTCGTCTTAACTATCAGTTGCTCTCTAGCCTTCCGAGAAGAGCGGCACGGAGGGCGTTGGGATCCCCTTGGAGGCCGTACGGCACCTTCGCGACGACGTCCTGCAGCACGACGTCCTTCACGCTCGACACGCTCGCGTGGTGCACCGGCAGCTCGAGGTCGCGCAGCGCGCCCATCAGCCGTGCCGCCGGGTGGCTCAGGTTCTCAGATTGCAGCCTGATGATCGCGTCGGGCCCGAGCAGCCTCAACTCCATCTCCAGCGTCGCTGGCTCAGCGCTGGAGTTGGTCATCGTCGACGTCGTGACCGTCGTGGTGGTACTGTTCGTAGCTTTTTCCGACACGGTGCCCTTCTTGGCCTCGGCTTCCAGCTCTTCTACCCGCTGCCTGAGCTCCTTGATGTAGGACACGGCGTCTGCCAGAAGCGACGCCTTGTCCATCCGCGACACATTTGGCACCACCGAGCGTAGCGCGTAGAAACGGTGGTTTAGCTTCTCGCGGCGCTGCCGCTCCGCCTCCACGTGGTTCACTGGCGTCTCGCGGCCGGTGCCGGGCTTCCTTCCCCGCTTCTTCGGGCGGCGGCGATCCATCATGAGCCCGCCTTCGGAGTCTGAGTGCTCCGAGTCGACCGACGACGAGAGCCCCGTCGTAACCTCCCGCTTCAAAACCGGAATTGGTATAGCGCCGGCAACAGCGCCCACGGAAGGAGGACACACGAGAGGCGTGTCGACGTCGGGCGCCGATAGGATGGCCTTCGCCTGCTGCACCAGGACCCAGTTCTCGCCGATGAGGTCGGAGGCGCCGAGCTCGAGCACGCCCCCGGGGACCGGGACGCACACCATCGTCTCGATCCCGTGGAGCTGCGCCTCGCGGGACCGGTCGCAGCCGTACGCCTGCAGCGCGTGGACGCCCGTCAGCCAGACAGGCGCGGCGGAGCCGTAGGCTCGCGCGGGCAAGGCGCCGTCCCCGACCGGGAACGACCGACTCAGCGACACGACGTAGAACCACTCGGCGTCGTCCCCGTCGACGGTGGAGGCGTCGTCGTTGAGTAGCGCGTGCATGCCGCCGCCGGAAATCCCGGGCTTGCGCTCGGGCACGTCTCGGTTGCCGCGGAAGTGTCCCTCGCCAAAGGAGAGGGCGTGATGACCTCCATGGTGATCGACGGCGGCGCGCCAGAAGATGGCGTAGATCCACCACTCCGGGCGGGCATTGAGGAGGTACTGAAGCCGGTGCTGGAGGCTGCCGGCGGCCTCCGGCTGGTGCAATGGGCCAGCGAAGAATGCCGGCGGCGGCGAGCATGAGGAGGAAGGGGAGATGAGTTCTTCCATGTGGTCGCCTTGGTTTCTTCTTATGTGATATATGTCAACTGTGTGAGAATGAGTGACCAATATGATACGTGAAATACATATATATATGTGGTGTGACCAAATAATACCAAAGTTCTTAACTTTGTCAATTAAAAATTGGTAATGGGCACATGGGGATGCAAGGGCAGTACAATCATTGATTGGGATCTTAGTGGTCACCTTTGNTCTCTCTCTCTCTCTCTCTCTCTCTCTCTGTGCGTGTGTAATCCAATTCAGGAGCTTCAATTGAAATCTTATGTTCGTTGTTTGGTGCAGCAGAACTGTTAGTTGAGTTTTTTCAACTAAAAGTCACAGACAGGAAAAAGATATATTTGCGGCCATTTCTATTAAACTTATAAAAAAGAACAATAACTGTAATCTAACTTATTTGTCATTTTATCATGTCTTTATCGTCGTTCCTAAAATTTTAATAATATTTTTTATCTGTTCCTTCCTTGAATTTTTTGTTATTATTGATACCACATAAAATATCCAATATTTTTATTCTCATTTTTTAGGAATTACGTATTTTTCCAAAAAAAAAACTCATCATATTTTTCTCTTATCTTTTATAAAATATTTTATTATTATAATAATTTAATTTTATAAGAAATATTTTACTTATGTAATTCTTTTTTATGCTCATAAGATTTTATTTATTTTTCTCTCGTTATTAGTGCCTTCATAGTGTTTACTAAAATTTTTATGAAAGTTAAATTTTTCATAGCATGTGCTTATCATTTCAAATAAAATTGCTATAATTTATTATATATACATATATATTATGAGTAATTATGAAGATATAACAGTAATTTCTAGTGTAAAAATATTAAAGTACTATTATTTTTTATTAAGATGTTTTAAAATAAAAGAATACTAAAATATATTTTCTTCACAAATAAAATATAAATAGTAAAAGATAAACTATTTGAAATTTGTGCAAATTTTTGGAGAATAAAAAAATATCAATAATAAAAATCGAAGGATAAAATAGATAAAGAAAAAGTAGTGTTTGGAGTCGATTCACTTTTTTGGGCAGAACATGCAAGCTATATGCTGTAACAGCTAGTCGTGCATGTACACTGTACACATGTACGAGACAGAGTTGAGAGAGGAGAGAGAGAGACATTTTCCGCAGGACATGCAGCTATACGTTAACAGCTAGTCGTGCATCTATTACTGTAGACATTGCACGAGAAAGAGAGAGAGAGAGAGAGAGAGAGAGATGAATAAAATACAAGGAAAGGGGGGATGACGACACGTGAGGATCCTTCCATCGGGCTTCGCGTGGGTCGCCTCGGAGGACGCGCCTCCTCGAGCCACCTCTGCAGCCTCCAATGTCTGGCGTTCGTGGGCCGTGCATTGGGCCTTTTCTTATGGCTTGATTCCAAATCCCTCTTCGACCGGACGGAAGTAATCATGCGAGTCCGGCAGCCGACGGAAGTCTCTTGGAAGGTGTTGGGCGACCCGCTGTACAACTGTACAATACAACGCTTATACAAAAAATTGTACGCCACTGTATGGTGTACGGACATATTTCACTAGCTCCCTATTATTATTATTATTATTATTTTATTTTATTTTAATTAATTGACACATGAGAAATAGTGTCGATTTATCAACTCACGCAATGTAGCTTATCCACAGAGTTCGATCCATTGTAATATCAACTAATTTAGTGTCATATCGAATCACGTATCTAATTATGACATACGAAACTTTATAAATTTTAAATTTAAGATTACTTAAATTAAAAAAAAATATTTACCACTCTCTCATTATTCTCGTTGATTCCTTATTATTATTTTTTATTATTATTGAAGAAAATAATAATATTATTTTGACATGACCACTCATTTTTTTTACACAAATTAAAATTAAAATTTATTTTTTTACCTAAATACAAATAAACTATTTATTAATTCAACTGCTTCTTGGTTATATAGTTGTCCGCTGATATATTTTTCATAAGAAATATAAATATGTTTTGTTATGAAGTAATCGTACTATGCGATTATTCGAAAATTCTCTTATTTTTCCCTCTTATTGTTATTATTGAATTCTTCTGCCTGCACTTTTGGATCCTTCTGCTTCCGAAGTGTTGCGACTTGTGATCTCATGCTGTGTTTATTTCTCCGATGGTTCGTGGTTGTTTGGTACGCAAATATAGGGCTCGAGATCCAAACCTGGTGGCACGTGCGATCATGACAGGACGTTGGATTCTGACATGACGCACATGTGGCATTGTAACATTTTATTTTTCAAGCCTTATCTCTACGAGTGATATTAATTGAGAATGAAATCATCGAAATTCTTTTTAATATAAATGACATTAAAAATTAAATTTATGACTTCTAATTCTAATATCATATTAATTTAAGTATACTACTAATAATTTAAAAAAAAATAAATATATAAGAAAAATGATATCTTTATATTTATGTGTTCTCGACATAATTTCCGTTTGAATTTTATCGTGAAAGAGAAAATAAGTTCCGTCTTCAATCTAATTGCAACCAGGATCAGAATGAAAATGTAAATTGATATATCCCGATTATTTCAAATTATCTTCTTAAAATTGTTTAAATATAGAAATATAAAAAAAATATTAATATATAATTATATTATCATATATAATAAATTAATATTACCTTAATTAAATATATACTTATCAAAATATAATAATAATTGAAAATATTATATGAAATATTATTTTTTAGTATATTAGAATATGTAATCAAGTCAATCGGATACTAATATAATAATTTGGTCTTGACACAAATAAAATCTAATTTTTTGGATCTTACTTTAATCTCGATTGGAAAAGTAACTATTCTGAAAAAAATCTAAAAAAATGGATCAGTCTGTGAATCAGATCAATCATATTTTCTATGTTGATTTTTATTTTGATTTCTTTTACCGAATAACTTGGATATGTAAATACATTCAAAATGAAAGTAAAATTCAACTATAGATATTGATTTGAAAGACAAGCCCGTTTCATTTTTAATAATAAAACCACTATATCTGCAATACAAATAGTTAATTCTAATTTTGGATTCATTATTGTCAAAATATGCATACGCGGGATATGCGGGTAAGAGTGAGATCATTTTAAAAGTAGAGTTCAAGTCATCTTAAACTATTATTATGTATTTCTTATCTAACGATATTTACTATTAGTAATACCATGATTCTTTTATTGTTTTCACTATTTATTTTACCTTTTTCACCAATACAAAATATGTTTATTTAAGATAATTTTCACTTATAGTTACTCAACTTCCATCTCAATATCTTCATGATCTTAGGTCGTGTTTGGATTGTGATATTATAAGACATTAGATGGAAGATGACTAAATGAAGTAAGTTAAATCATATTTAAATAAAAAAATTATAGAGATTATAAGAAATTTAGAGGGGTGACTCATATATTTCATTCCACATGAAATTAGGGAGAATGATATATTTTAATTAGAACTATTCCTTTAATTATTTTTTAATTATATCATAATTCATAATGATATTCTTCCTTATATTATTTTAATTTATAATAGAGAAACATTTAAATTGAGTTCATTTGTTGGTTTAATTTTTTTCTATCTTATTTCATAATTATTTAATAATTATATTTATTTAATTTTTATTCATTCATATTTATTTTTTCTCGAGCAAATTTTTTATCATAAAATTTTAAATCTATTGAATGTAATCATATTTTTAAAAAATTAAATATTTTTTATTCAATTTGAGATAAATAATTATTTTTATGACTATTTTTATTTTAGCATCTTAAAATATTATCATTAAGAAATTGTTGTAATGATAATATTAATTTTTTTTCACTCTTTTTATATTTATCTTTCGTCTTTGATCTTTTTTATCTTTATTTTTAAGAGAATAGAAAGATAAAAAATATTTTGAAAGAGAAATAAAATACATTAAGAGAAAAAAAATACTAAAGATAAGAGAAAAACGTATAAATAGTTACAAATAATGATAAAACATATAAATATTATAATAATATACATATATAATATTATATTTATTAAGGGTAAAAAATAATGATATATAATAAAGGGTATAAATATTTTTTATTTAAATTATTCAAATATGAAACTATTTAGTTTACCCTATTCATCACTATAAATTTTTATCCAAATATGAGCTTAATAATAATTCATCACACTCCATAACCCCACCTTATACTTCATCATTTCATTCCACACCTTCATTATGTTGAATCTAGGATCCCGAGAGTGTTTTGATGATCACAAATTTGTAAGAGAACTTAGTCTATGCTGATGAACTTGTTGAGCTGATTTTTGTAACATGATGTATTCAAGTTCAGAGTTGATAGGTCGACCAAAGCTGAAGGAATGAACGACATGTGCACACGAAAAATATATCAGAAGAACTACATGTGTGCAGCGGTTGTCCTAAGCATATGAAGCGGTTGACCAACATTAAAGGAGGAATATACATGGAGAGGAGCAAAAGGATGACCGGTCGACCA
>LTAE01012620.1:0-13595 GCA_001647135.1 Pontederia paniculata
TATTTATAGGGAAGAGAAATTTATCCCTAGATGGAGTTTGAATACAATTAGGACTCTCAAGAATAACTTTGTATTTGATTATAATTTCATAAGATAATATTTCATATGATTAGGATTCTTTTAAAATAGTCAACATAGGATTAGGAATATTTAATTGATAAGAAATATAACAATTTGATTTCAATTCAAACTCTTTTCCTAATCTTAACCAACTATATCTTTCCTTATCCTATTTATCTCCTCTTTATCTTATTTTATTTTTACTTTAAAAATCTGAGATATTACAATTAAAGCTTCGAAATTGTACCAAGTGTGAATGAAAGCCCAATAAAAGAGTAAGAACAGAAGACCATACTGTGGAAATCCACAAACAACAACTATCCAACACTCTTGAGCAGTTTCGTTAGGAACAACCATTCCTAAGTTTGATAAGAAAGACCATGTAGAGATGGTAAAAGAAAGAAAATAGATTAATTTTTACCTGAATCAGTTGCATTTAATCTGGATACGATAAGGTGGCCATAAGAGTCTACTGTGCCCAGAATCAAGCAGTCACCGCCTATAACAGAAAATTTGTTATATCAGTAAAACATGGTTCGGATACTATCATCACTTAAACTCGTAAACAAACAAAAGAAATTCCCTATTAAGATACAAATGATTTATATTATTCTCAGAGAAATTTCCCTCTAGAAAAGAAAGAGCAACAAGATAAGAATGAGTTAACCATACAAATCCACACAGGTTTAGGACAGAAATTGATAGACAAGATTAAGTTACTCCGAATATAATATTTCAATTTCAGATGAGAGGAAAAATCATCAAGAATGTGTGAACCTAACAAATGTAACTGACTGTAAGCAATTAGATTGCAGATCGAAACTAACTTCATTAGCTTCCCTCTCCAGGTCTCATTTTCCCAGGATTATCAAGAGACAAGCAAATTTCTCCCAGATGGAAAAGAAAAAGAAAATTGCACTGGTTAAATGTACCCATATTATGATATTTATTCCATAGTTACTATTCATTCATTGCCACATAAGAGCAAACTAAAATATAGATATAGTATCTCCAAAAAATATAGATATTATTGCATACAGAATATCTATACTACACACAATATCATAGGTGAGGCCAATGTTGCCGGACTCATAAATCAGGATTGACTTGAAATGGGAGGAAAACATATAAACATAGAATCATAACATGGAAGGTACGATTCTACTAAATTTTTAATCAAATATACACACATATTACATTGTCGAAAAAGAACATGACGCTAAAATTGCTTCCAAAATCCTTCTCAAAAAAAAAATTGCTTCCAAAATAAGCAAGATTCAACATTCCAACATCGAAGATACCAAATTAACAAAATATCAAATCATTCAAATTTACAATGATACAACAAGAGCATGTCATTTAGACCATCTTTATTATAAATTGCATTTCACTCATTAACATAAAGACAAAAAGAAACAAATTGTGTAGTTTTTAATAGCTAAAATGATATATTAAAAGCAATTACAGCCTTACTCCCACATTGCATGCAAGCCTCACAATCAAGGAGGAAGCACGGGCTGATGACACAACCCTTCCTCTGCTCATGAGCAAAAGAGGGAGGTACAATGAGAGGGAACAGTGGAAACGACGAAATGGCAGTGGATACACTTTATCCATCAATCCTATGAGCCATCACAATTACATCGTGTGTTGGCTCAAAATGCTACACAGGATTGAGCACAAAATGCTATTGTTTGATCATAGAATCATGTGATTCTACAATCCGGATCATGATTTTAACAACATTGGTTAAGGTAAGATAAAGTAAAATTCAAATGGAATTTAGAAACAATCTTTCTAAAGAAGATTACAGAAACTATAAAAGAGTATGAATTAGACTTATGCCAAGGGAATTTGGAAATTTACAATAAGCTTCGTACTTAGTGTTGGAAGGTTATGTTAAAAATTTCAAGCAAAGATAATGAACTGCCACGATGGCGTTGCACCTGATTGCACTTTCCCAACTAATTTTTATTAGCACATTCCTCCAATTTTATGAGAATTCAATTGAATCCTGTTTATCTAAGAAATGGATAGCCAACTAGCAGACCTCCAATAATCAAAAGCAACAACATTAAAGTATTAATGGAACATGCCAAACTATCTAACCAAGTAGGATGAAGAAAAATGGAAACAGAGGCTGCAATAAACTAGTTCAATGTGATAAATAACAAGCTACCATTCATCCTTACAAGTTTATCTTATGAACTTTATTCAGTTCCTTACTACTATAACTGATTATTCTGTGCCATATGAAAGACAAATTTCACTTCAAAAGTTCATGAAATGAAACCCAGTGTAATGATGTTGACAAGTTGGAAACATATACCATCGCCTTCTGTAAGCACTATGCTTTGAATCTCTGCACGGTGTGGGCATCGCTCAACTCTTGATGAACTGATAACCTTTAGGTAACAAATGAACCCTCAGTTAAGAGAGATGACTTGAGTGTGGAGAAAACAAGATAATACAAATTTTCAGACCTAATCATTTTCTTCACAAAAAATAAATGTCTGATATATGAGAAAGATACCTGTGAAGTGACAGGAATTAAAAGACTCTCCTTTCCTTCAGTGATAATGGAATCTTCCAAAGAAACCTGTGAGGAAAATGCCACTGGTACAGCTCATATAATAACACGAAATAATATATGAAACATCATTTGCCAATACATCATTAAACCAATACCCTGAATCTGCAATGTGATGAGAATATAATAGAAAAAAAATATTTTGTGCCATAATTCACATACATAAAACACCATTGCAACAAAAAAAGAAATAACATTATAGAAGATAACGTTTGCATGTCATATTTCAGATTAACACGGTTTGCTTCTCTGCAAAACAAACTTAACTTGATAAAGATAACGTATTTTATGTGATATTTTAAATAATTTAGCTCATCCTTCTCTAAAATATAAACAGCAAAATAATCGCAAGCAATTGAATCGAAGTAACTGCATTACAGCGCCACAAAACAAACAAAATTTAAACCAAACTGACTAAAGACACCATAAAAAAACATGAAACTGTGAGATGTGAAGTTGCCAAAGAAGCATACGACAATCTTGTATACTTGACAACCGGAAGCAACGTAGACGGAGCAAGAAGAAGCTCCCTCGTTGACCTGCAACACGACCAAAACTGATAAAAAACGAGAATAAACAGGTTCCTGGAGATCAAACGTAAGGGTATAGGGTTTATGATGAGATTATGTGTGTTTCTCACGTGGAGAGCGAGACGAGTGGACTGGATGCTCCCGGGGGAGGGGTCTCCAATGAGCTCCTTCGGGACAGAGGCCTTGCACAAGCTCTTCGCTTCCAGTGGCATCCTCTCTTCTCCGGTGGACGGCGGCGGACCCGACGAGACGAAGGGAAAGCGTGTACCACGGCCGCTTCCTGCAGCTGCAAGCGGATTAGCTATTGGGCCTAATGGGCTACATCTAATTGGGTCATTTTGATATGTAAGTTTCAATTTTAGTTTGATATTATAAAGTTGTATATCATGAGCATTTTTTTCCATCAAAATTTGTTAGTGGTAATATAACGCGAAATAAATAATTGATGATACTAAACTAATATCAAATACTACTAGAAATGAATCATTCTAAAAATTATCGAGTATGTCTTCTCCTCCTGCTATGACAAATTTTCGAGATCGATCTTCTTCGTTTATCTTTCGTATCAGCCATTCTCCTTTGATTTGGCATTCGCGAGTAGTGTTCAGATCCCTTATTATTTCAGAAGTGCACACATCTTAATCTTTCATAGCACGAAACTATTTCTCCCGATGAATTTCTCGATCTTCACGTTGTTCAACGTCATATCTATGCCTAATTTTATTTCGCCGATGAACCCTAAGGCTCTAATACCAGTTTATTGTATGAAATAGATGAGAGAGAGAAATCACACAGAGAATATACGAGAATTTAACGAAATTCACCTTTAACTAGGATTACATTATCGGATGGCAACTGAGTTCTTTCTTTGATATGAAGAAAATAGTAGATAATACAAGATACAAATAACTCAAGCCTTAGAAAATTTATATATGAACTCTCAATATAGAATAAGAAATAGAAACCCTAGAGTCGTCTAACTTTTGAGGATTTCGTGAGACTCCAGTGTGGGATTGGCGGCTTCATCGTCTCAATTATTCAAAAGGTTATGATGCACATGAGTCATATGAGTTTATCACTGGTTTAAAATTCAAAATATTATTCATTATCAACAAGTCTCTATCTTGACCTGAATCATCAGAATATAAGAATTGTCATGTTCTACCACCGCCGGCCTTTGCCTTGGAGCTACTATAGATTCGAACTTGTAAACTGCAATGTTCTTAAAAAAATTAAATATATTTTTGACGGGTGCCCTTATTACCTAAGGGTGAGCACAAATAAGGTATGGACCGAAAATGAGGTCATCCCGATCCTGATTCAATTTTTATCGAAAAAAAGAATATAAGTTTCGTGCTTGGTTCGATTATAATCGAGATCCTAGATATCCCGGTTTGAATCAAAAATTAGATCGAGACATCTCCCCTATCTTAAATTATTTAAATATAAAAAAATATTGTCATGTTTATAACATATAACTAATTTTTATATGTACCAAACTTTATAAACATACAATTATATTACCAAATATGATAAGTTAATATTATGATAATCAAATAATTGAATACGTACTTATTGAAAAGTAATAATTATTGAATATATGATATGAATATTACTATTTCTAGTGTACTACAATATCAGATCGAGTTAGTAGGGTATCTGATAAATAATTCGATTTTGATCTGAATTATAATAGTTTTTTGAAGTTTGACCCAATCCTGATCTGAATATTAATTAGTCCGAAAAAAATCTAAAAGATCTGGTCAATTCGGTCGGGGCAATCGGATTTTCTATCCCGTGCTCACCCCTAATTGTCACTCCTCTTTGACCTATTTTACCCTTCAACTTTTTATTAATGATATTAGATAATTTTTTTTTTCAAAAAAGTTGCACAAGTTTCAAAATCTCTACAAATCTTATTTTTCCCTTATTATAATAGTTTATCTTTTATCATTCTATATTTTTTGGATAAATTAAAATAAATTTTATTTGAGGCTTTTATTTATGTATAAAATATTTATTAGGTATTCTTTTATTTTAAAATATCTTAATAACAAATAATACTATGTTGATATTTTTACACTAGAAACTATTATTATATCTTCATATTTACCATAAACAAAACTATATATGTGTATACAATAAGTTATATTAATTTTATTTGAAATGATTAATGCTTGTCGTGAAACTTTTAATTTTCATCAAACGGAGCTTTAAAAATATGAAAAACACAAAAATTTAGTCATTATAACAAGAGAAAAAAAAATTGTAATCATAAAAAATGCATAAATAGAATATTTATCATAAAAAAAATTATTATTGTAAGAAATTTTTTATAAAAGATAAAAAGGAAACATATGATGAAGATTTTTGTAAAATTGTGTAACTATTAATAGAAGTCTTGAGGGTAAAGTTGTTTAAGGAGGAGTGGCATTAATCATCTGCCTAAAATTAGTTTTCCCCCGTTAAAAGGAAACGATTAGTAAACTGATTCGACAAGTACTCGACCCATCCTTCAACGTTTGGTCCAATCGAAGAGTACATTGGGGTTTGGACAGTGGAGTCAGACAGTCCAATTTTATTTATTCTTGGCATTTGCTCTTATATATTCGTTGTTCTTTTTTTTTTCTTTCTTTTCGGAACAATATGATTTTGGGAAGGCAAGATTTGGCGATGCCGATAAGAAAAGATTCTTGCTGTTGAGTCGCTTTCATCTATTGGCAGCTCATGAACCGTCTCTCGCTATTTTTAAGCCTAGAGTCAACTTGAACTTTTTATCCCAGATCTAATTCCACTGCAGCATTGTACAAATCACAATCCTATTAATTTATCAAGTTTATGTTTTTGGTAGTTTAGACTTTTGGATAATCTTCTCTCATAAGTTTCAACATGTAGATTGTAAAGATTTCATAATTAGATTTATTTTTCTTTTCTTTTGCTCCACTTTCATTCAGAAGGTGGGAGCTCCATTTGTTTGATGACACCTGACAGAAAAAAAAAAGTGCGTATGTGTGATGTAGGACTCCTTAACCAACATGGAAACTCCAGAATGTGATACAAGGCATCTTCCTCTCCTCAACTGTTCAACCAACCATAAAGAAATGTGGCAGACAAGCATCCTCTATGTCACCCATTTTGGCACATTGTGCAATGAGTACCTTGTTGAAACAATCCACTGTCAAGACCTAAAGCAGCCACCCACAACACCAAGGACAAAGTATGTGCACACCAGCTAATGATCCTCTTCTGCTTGTCATCATATGTGTCTATATATTTTTTTAACTTCTTCATCTCATGGGACCTGCAGGCCCTTTTCTCCTTTATTCCTCCAGCTCTGTCTAAGGACCAATGATTGAGCCCCACTTCTTGCACTGAAATTTCAACAGGCAGTTTTTCCTCCTTTGCAGATTGCAACAGGGATATGTTCTGATCCTCACTGTTGCGAAACACTGTATGGACTGTTCCTGTGAATATCCATCACCATTTTTTTTTCACTGAGAAGGGCAAGTATTAATGCAACAAGACATGGAATCAAATAATTGTATGCAATTGTCACTACTTGCTGCTCTACAGAACATTTGAGATCATGAGTAACGAACGATAGGGGAATATTTACAGAGGAAGAGAGTTAACGTATCACATTACATTCAAAGCATAAGCCCCTTGAATCGAACACCGTGTTGATGAATGGATAGGTCCTGAAAAGTTCATGGACAGTGTTCAAGTGCATCAAACAGTGACACAGTTTACAGCTTGGACACCAACAACCAGGGAGAATTGTAACAGAAAACCAAACTCAAATTCTATTCACATGCCAATTTGGTGTCGAAGCTACTCAAACAAATAGCAAACGCCTGAAAGGCAGACAGAGGGTACCGGTAGTCCATAGTGAACATGTCCTTTGCCACCTTGCCGAACTGCAGAAGGATTTTATCGTGCTCAGAAGGCAGTGGCTGCGCGGGAGTTGGAGCTCCTGCAGCAGGTTGCGTAGCAGCAATAAGCTGAAAGTTCTTCACAGATGCAACAGTCACACGTCCACGGAAATTGAGGCACCAACATTGCAATTGCTCATGCCACCTTGGAGGCTTGTTTTTGAGGACTAAAGGCTTCTCCTTGGGAATATTTTCCTCGTCTCCCTCCTGAGTTTCTCCATTTATGTAAGAGAAGCGAGAGCTTGCTCCAGCAATATCTGAGAACCGAGAGCTTGTTCCAGCTATGTTGGAGAACCGAGAGCTTGCTCCAGCAATGTCAGAGAATCGAGAGCTGCTAAAATCCATGGAACGGTCCATGATGGAATTCTTGGAGAATGACATGCTGCGGAAGGAGTCCTCCAAAGAGTAGGGAAGAATTGTTTCAGGTTGGCCGGGTACTGAGCCACCAGGTTCAAGGGCTGATGTGGGAATAGAGTACATAATGCAGTTCATGCGGCGTGGTCCTCGAGTGCCAAGGACATTCAACTCATATGTTACATGTGCTATGTCATAGCTCCCTGATGGAACTTTAGGAGAGACCTTCTTAGAGTAGAATCTGCGGCTTGTTCGCTTTGGAGGGCAGAGAGCAGCCCCATTGTAGGGAGGCTGGTTGTCATAAATTATGAACTTCGTGCCAAGGAAATTCGACCTGCAATTGCCGCAGATTAAAAACCTGAATCTAGGACTAACATGCAAATATACTTAAGAGATAATAACATTCCTCCATACAGTACCTCAGTCTTCCAATATAGGAATTGCTCGACCTCGATATGTTATCAGCATCCATTGAGATGATATACTCTGTGCAGGTTGTTCGACGGTTCCTCTTAGCTGAAAGGAGAAATTTCCCATTCTCAACAAGCACAGCTACAAGTCAAGTGTTCGTCAGCCAATTGAATACAGGGTCATAATAATGCACGTATTATTCATATACCAATGAAGAGATAATAAAAATGATGTTACTGTCACATCCAGGTGCAAATTTTGTTGCAGGGACAGGGGGCAAACCATCAAATGAAGGAAGAATTTATATGCATGAATGTGCTCAGAGAGCGGAAAAGTAGCAAAAGTAACTAATTTGAAACATGAGCCTTGCATTTAATTCCAAATCAACATAATCAGACCCCTCGTAGGAAATGAAGAAACTTGTAAAGCACAAGATTTAATAAGGATACGTCCAAATTGAAGAAAATCTTAACGTGAGAACTAACTTACCAGGGCTAAGACATAGGTAGAGATGATAAGTTAACTTGGACTTGTCCCTCTTAATGAAGCACTGGATTGTTCCATCCCGAGGGCCAGGCTGTACAAGGAAAGAGTTAGCAAAGAAAATAGAAAAAGGATTGGCACAACCAAAGAAACGCTGATCTTGAAAGAATAAAGTTCTATGCTCATTGCCAAACGTAAAGATAAAATGTCACATTCGAATGGCTTGAGCAGAACAAATATAGCACCTGTTTTAGTGATATTGGAAAAGTGAGTTTCCCACAGAATTCTGGACTTAGAACGATCTCCTTGCACATTTCCCTCCATGATTTGCAAACAGCTGCGCAGGCAACAACGTGCTTGCGCGAAGGCCACGTACTTTCACTTTCTTCCAGCCTTTTTATTACATCCCTGAGGAGCTCTGGGGGAAGGCCTGCCCAGCGGCTCTGCTGAATTACTGGAGGGGGATCATGCAGCTCATGAACAGAGCTCACACCTTTTCCCCTGTGATGACCCGTAAGACCTGAGATCCTTACTTCAAAGCTTCTCCTTGATAAACTACCAAAGCTGTCCCTTACATCGCGAACAATACTTCGGAAGGACATCTTGAATAACTCAACTGACAAATGGAACAAGCCAGGACAAATGCAAACTGAAAGATGATATACACAGTGGTACCACCAAGTCCTCACACTTGAAACAACAAACTGCATAAAGACAATAATGCTGATTCATCCTACAAAAAAGATAAACCTAACTAAAGCAAACAACTTTAATATGAAAAATCTGGTCCACCAAATACCTCATAAATGTAATGGATACTGGAACCTGAAGTCTCTTCACATTATCAGTTCCACAGAAACATTAACATATGCTGAAAAAAGAACAGTAAATTCCTTGTTAATTTGAAGCACCAGAAAGAACAGCTTCTGCTATCAATCAATTAGTACAAATCAAGAGGTCCCAATCAGTATAATGACAATAAGCCAAAAAAAGTAATGGTATTTGGGTAAGAAACCAGATACTGATAGCAAAGCATTTGAACTTCATTTAGTAATACACAAAACAAAAGATAATCGATAACTGGCAGATATCATGATCACCGAGGCCAGTAGACTCACACATAACACAACTACCACACACCAATCATAAGTTTTAGATCTATTTTTTCTGCGAACGTCAATGGGCCAGTCATTTTTGTCTTAGACATGTTGTCTCCAATAACAAGTTTCAGACGGCAACCCATTGTAGAGTTTATAAGATAATTATGCTTCAGTTTAGTAAGAGAATAGTTTCTTTTTTTCCAAGGATAAAAAAACACTATGCCCTCTAAAAGAGATACTAGTCTCAGAATACCATTAAATAAAATACGTAGTGTTGGCCTATTCAAGTATTGGTTTCTTTTTTGTTAAGCGCTCTCCATGAAAAAGGTAACTATCAGAATGAGATGTACGCAGACACAAAGGAATACATATAAGATGACAAACGGAACGGTCCTTTTGCAGTATTATTAAGATCTTGGGAGTCTGAAACTCTTATGAAGCATCAGAAATATATTGATTAAGAGAAAAAGGAAGAACACACAATCTATTGAAGAGAGGTGCAAACTGAATGCTGATTGATAAGCGATAAGAATTTTTTTCCTTAAGAAACATGTCAAAACCAGGCCTCCAAAAGGAAACCAAGTCCACACATCAGAGGTAAGGACAGGAAGAAATCAAGCATCCAAAGAAAAAATAATACACCTTTGCAAAAGAATTTAACAATAAATGGAACGAAAGGAAAGTGGATTAACTGCAAAACAACAGCAGCTTGCGCATCTTAGAACTCCAATGAGAAAAGCTGCAGACTCGGAAGAGCAGTAACTCCTCCCATCCAAATCAAGTTAAACCAATTAATGACAAGAACGGATTCGTCATGCAAGAGAAATCACTATAACAAACCGAAAATAACGCAAAAAAAAATGGAAGCAAGGTTTGTAGTGACTGAAAAGGAAGGTATTTATCCTCCTAAAGCCATCAGTCTTCCAAAACCTCAAATAAACCGAAATAAAATGGAAATATTGGAGAGCAACCTGATAACAACCAGTAATACATCAAGCCAAAACATGGGCAAACAGCTCCAAGTTCCCTCCTTTAACATCCAAATGGAGAAATTATATCTTCTTCTCACCATTCCCCGGATCAAATCTGAATCATACGGGAAATGAAATAAAGAACCACAGAGACCAAAACGATGCCTGCAATTTCTCACCTAAAATCAGTAGCTTGTAGGCATCAAACCCGCAACTCCCACCAAGAAAGGCAAGAAAAGGTCCACAAATTACTTCAAAAATCCACTGAGAACAACAAAAGAGCGTCCTACACAGCTCAGGCCTAAATCATTCACAAACCAAGACCTAAAGAGCCGTCATTATTCCCACAGTTACCCGAAGGAAACACCAAAACCCATCCAAATTAACACCTTTTCGCCATCAAATCCACGAATATAAATGTTAAAAGAAGAAAATTACCTCAAGATCCACGGAAGAGAGGGGAATCCCCAAAGAAGGCTTCCAAACCCTCTAAATCCCCACAGGACCTTCGACTGGAGCACACGAAACGAATCGCCAGCCGAAATCTATGTCCGAATCGATCGATTTCCACGAAGGCCTCGCAGATTTTTGGGAAATCCAAGAGAACAAGGTGGTGGAGAAGTAAACGCGAGAAGAGAGAGAGAGAGAGAGAGAGAGAGAGAGAGAGGTGCGTCGCGAGGAGAGTATTTTAACTCCTCCGTCCGTCGGGTTGACTACCGTTCCGTTACCTTTTGACGGTAACGGNAGAGAGAGAGAGAGAGAGAGAGAGAGAGAGAGGTGCGTCGCGAGGAGAGTATTTTAACTCCTCCGTCCGTCGGGTTGACTACCGTTCCGTTACCTTTTGACGGTAACGGCAGAAGAGTAACGGCGTGACGCGTCTGCGAAGCCGCTACGAAGTGTACCAAAGCCTACTTTTTGTTGCACCTTTTTATTGTGATATATTTATGTCAGTGTTCTTGCGGAACAGTTTAACGGATAAGTGGATTTCTTTTCCGAGGGTATTTATGCAAAATATAGAAATAAATTAGGCTCTCACTTAAAATTTTAACCTTTAATCTTCCTAAGAAATAATAAAATTTCAACCATTATACTAAGAGTACTATTAAAAATGAACTAATTTATTGACTTCATCGATAAAATACTCCGGTCACTTAGGGGTCAAATGACGTATTTCCATTTCCATTAACATATATCTATTATTAAAATAAATTATTATTTTATAAATTATCGATAATATAATATTATAGTGTTTGATAAGTAATAAGAACATAGATTATAATTTAAATTATCAAATATAAAATTATTAAGATACCATAAAAAAATTGAATATTACTATATATCATTCTATGTAAACAACAAGATAAAAAAATGAGTTCGGACATATATAAAATTTATATTATCAAATCATTTGTAAAATAATTTTAAAATATTAAGAAGATAATATTGAACAAATATATTTATTTTGTAATATAAATATTTTAAAATTTCAGTTGAATAAATAATTTTGTCAAATTACATTTCATGAGAATTATTTCGGTGTTATTTTTGTTACCTGATAATTTAGATTGCTAGAGAAATAAAAGAGCGTATTAATATGATGGATCATGAAATTTTTTGAATTAAATAATTAATAATGTATCAAAAGTATCTCGCACCAAACAATATCTTATTGAATTATTCAACTTTTTTTTTTATCTTTTTTTAGAGAATTAAAGAATAAGAGCTTGAGATATTTGAATAGAAATATAGTTAAATAATTTTGTAAATAACGGCGAAAAGAGTTGTAAATTGGATTGTGAACAAGAAAAAGAAGTTTTTTTTTCTTCTTTTAAACTTGTTATTGATTTTAACTTCAAAATAATCTTTTAAGCTCTTTACATGAGCATTGGAAAGGGAAATTTGATGCGTTAGTATATAACTTTTATCGACGAGACATGTATTTTTTTTTCTTTTAGAGTATCGATAATGAATTTTTAGTGAGAAGAGTAAAAGATTAATGTATTCAACTGAACATATGGAAACATTTTTTAACTAGAAGAGGGAGCATATTTTGATGTTTTATATGCGAGATTGAATAGATATTTTAGTTGGTTCAATTGCTATTATTTCGAGAAGAGAATATTTTAGTTGGAATTTCAAAAAAAAATATTTATTGAAAGGTGTAAATTTTGTTGTGAAAATAATCTGTTGCCAATTCTATTTTAAAATGCCGGATCAAAGGACAAACAAATTATTAATTTCGCCTCAAAAGGATAGTGATTCTAAACATTTTATATTCTCCATCGAATTAATTATGTATTGATAATTATGAACACTAGAATAAATAAGTCTACAAATAGTTTGCGGTTCGGTGATCTTGATTTCTGAAATTAAAATATCCTAAAACCTGAGTAATTGCTCTCGAAAAAAATAAGTGTTTACACATTTTATTAATTTGTTGGCCCTAAGGTACGTGTGGATGATGATGATGATGATCTTCTATTGATATCACAAAAGTATAATTAGAAAAAAAAATCAAACTCTTTAAAAAATATTATTGTGTTTATAACAAAACAAAATCAATAATCGATTCCTAATTAGGGGCAAAATGTTAATGTCCTCGAAATTCATTTCCTATCTTTCAAAATATCCCTCTTCAGTGAAGTCCCATCACTAGGGTTCGAATAACTGATACAATAACATCACTCGCCAATTCTAATTATATCCATTAAAAATATTGGAAAGACTAATCAAACTCTTGAAATGCAATTAATTCTAATTATCTTAGGGGTGTTTCCCTCATGATAATCTTTGTAGATTACTAATAATCTGAAGTTAAAATTATCTGAGCCCACCACATTACTCTGTTTACTTATTTTAATTCGTAGGCAATCTGGATTGCCTAACAATATAGATTGCCTATGAAGTGGTAAGTGGCAATAACACAAATTATAATTTAAATTATGAAATAAAAATTACTAAAATATCCTTCAAAATTGTTGAATTAAAATAAATATAAACAAAAGAAAAAAAATATAAAAAGTGAGTTATGTAAAAATATGAGTTTATATTATCAATGTAAAATAATTAAAAATTTAGAAGATAATGTTGAATACTATTATTTCGTAATAAAATGTAAATATTTTTAAAGTTTGGTTGAAGGGATAATTTTGTCAAAATGCATG
>LTAE01012621.1:0-13593 GCA_001647135.1 Pontederia paniculata
AAGCCATCTGTCAAGCTCCTTCGATCGTCCGCCAATCCTTTGGCCGATCGATCTTGACCTTGTTCCATCGTCTTCAACTACTCTGGTCGCCCGCTGATTGCACCTCAATCCAACCGGACGTCCACTCCTGGAGTTGAAGACACCTGTCAAGTTTCTTCGATTGTCCGCCAAACCCTTAGCCGACCGATCTTGACCTTGTGCACATCCTTCTTCTTCAACTGCTCTAGTCGCCCGCTGATTGCTCCTCAATCTCACGAACGCACCAATTCTGGAGTTGAAGACTTGTCAAGATCCTTCGATCGCCTGCTGCACCTTCGGTCGACCGACTTGACTTGTGCCACATCCTCTGGCACACCTGTGGTCGTCCGCTGATTCTCCCTGAATCCTTCGGGCGTCCACTGCTCCTCCTTGTGGATGCTTCGATTGTCCGCTCATTCCACATTGAGATCCTCGGATGCCCGCTCCTTCTTATGTCAGTGCTTTGGCCGTCCGCTCTCTTCCCAAAGAGATCCTCAGACGTCCACCAAAACTTCCTCTGACAATCTTCGGACGCCCGCTCATTTCCACTGAAATCTTTGGACGTTCTTTCCTTCTTCTGACATTCTCCGGACGTCCAATGACACCTCGCCAGATTCCTTGGACATTCATTCTTCTCTTGTCAGATATCCTGGTCAATCGTTGCTTTGTCTCTTCAGACCTCGGAAGACCTCTGACTCCTCATCGGTCGTCCGCTCATCTTGCGATCGTCCGATCTTCTGTCTCCATCAGCTCTGACAGACTCCTGGACGCCCACTTGTATTCTCACCAAGACCCCGGACGACCTTTGTCTTCACCTGATGTCCATCGATCGTCCGCACTTCATCTACGATCGACCGATATCCTGTCTGTCATCTGCTTTGGTCGTCCGTTGCTTCAACACAAGAGCCGTCGGACGTCCACTCCAGCCTTGGCAATCTTCTGGTCATCCACTATCTTCACCCTGAGCCCTTTGGACGTCCATTTCCTTCAACCTCAGATCTTTGGTCGTCCTTTCTTTACCAACGGACGACCTCTTCTCTGCTTAGCCAAGAGCCTTCTTCGACTAAGTCTTTTCACTGGGCGTCCACTTCTCCTTGGACCACCCGTTCTCCATCCTGTTTTCGTATGTGTGAAATCGTCGGTTGCCCATTGCTCTTCATCGGGTGACCTCTCCTGTTAAGGCCTTTTCTTCAGTCGTCCTCTCTATATCTTTGGTCGACCGCTCAACCTTGACTCCTCTTCACGGACATTTGCCTTCAATATTGGTCGACCACTCCATATACTTAGGGCGATCTCTGCACACATGAAGTTCTTCTTATGTCTTCTATGTGCATAGGTCGTCCGTTCTTTTAACTTCGGTCGACCTATCATGCTCTGAACCTAAATATCCTGTGTTTCAGAAATCAGCTCAACAAGTTCATTAGTTCAAACTAAGTTTCCTCACAAATTTGTGATCATCAAAATAGTCTCGAGATCCTAGATTCAACATCTTATGCAAGAGTCATGGTAACTTAATATTATGTTTAGCACAATGACAAGTTATCTAATTTATCATGTTACTTAAGTGCTATGAGACCTTTGCATGGTTTGTCCATTATGAAATCAAGATTAGTGTTTTAATGACATATTGCCTAATGATGATGTTTCGAATATCATCTTTGACGTGTGTTGGATTGATTAGGATGTGCACAAGGTATTATTTTTGGGGCGTTATAAAGGTCTGAGAGCCAAACTTCACATGCAACCTTGACCATGTGGGATGACTGAATCATGATGTCGAGCCTTCAAAGAAAAAGAATATATGTCCAATGCAAAAAAAGCCAAAGGTTAGTCCACACACAAAAGTGTCATATGTAACAAATCCCTTATCCTTGATAACATGTTTTGAAAATCGTTTAGGTCAAATGCCCCAAATCGGACAATAACTTGAATGTGTCAAGGGTCAGGGGTTAGGATGTCACACAAAAGTTAAAGGCTTGTTAAGTGATTGAAAGTCAAACATCGACTCTTAACCATAGTAAGGACTGCGATGTCTAAGTTTAAGTTTTCTTGGAAATTGAAGTACTTCATGTGCAATCATCATTAGCAACCACCGAATATTACCTAATATTGTTAAGCACTTAGTTGTGCATTGTATTTCTAATTATCAAATTGTATGGTTTTATTGTAGACGATGAAACCAAGAGTGGCTCCTCATGATCAATTTGATAACGAAGAATATTATGCTTATATGGAAAGCTTTCATAGAATGGCAAGGACCATTTTAAGGAACATAAGTTAAAGGAGACTAGTAAATCCAACTTCTTTTAGAGATTCAAGAAGAGTAATCCTCCTATATTTATCGGAATAAAGATCACGATAAGGTTGCTTCAAGATTGCCTACAAGGCATTACACTCCATGCTATAGACTCCTTCATATTGTATGACTTTCCTAAAATAATGGATGCTGGCAAAGAAAATGTATTTGTAATTAGATATCTTAACTCCGAGTGGAGATGTATCAACTAGAAGGTACTTCCAAATGTAACGATGCAGGTTGAAGGCATCAATCTACTATTTGACTTAGTAGTGCTACACTTGGTGGACTACGAAGTCTTATATGGAATGAATTAATTATCCTACTATGATGTAATTGTACAATATCGAGATGATATGATTATTATGAACACAAATGAAGGATGTTAGTTGGTTGTTCGAGAGATACCATCTAGTAAGAAAGAAAGATAATAATCTTGATGATAAAAGAACTAAAATGTTGAAAAAAGTTGGTGGGGATTTCTTGCAAGTGTGACAATGAATGATCCATAGCCCAATATATTGGAGTAGATTGATGTAGTTCAAGACTTCTAGATGTACCTCCAAATGAATTCTTAGGACTATCATCTCAAAAGAAAGTAGAGTTCCATATAAGGTATGTAATGGCCCAGAAGAACACCTTAAAATGTGGCAAAATGCCCACCTGGACAAGCTACCACATCTATGCTATGCTCTGACAAAAAAGTCAACTATTTAACTAGCCAAAAAAATGAGGAATTTTATCATCAATTGTGAAAGTCTTACATCGATCTCTTGTGTCTCCAACGAAATATGACATGACTATTACAACTCAATAAAATATAAAGTACATGAGACACCTATAAATCAAGGACTATTATCCATGCTCGAGTTGCATCCATCACGAACATCCATCGCCACTCGATTCCATATCACCATCATTTATGTAGATCCTACATGGGAGGCAATTCTCCCATTAGCTATAACGCATAGTATGTAAGACAACCAATAGATATAAAGCATGATAACATTAAACATGAGAATAAATCAAAAGATATAAAATCATAATAAACAATAATCAATATGCTATAGAATGTTATGTGCTATCCTATGAAGACTAATACTTTAGTTACAATGCCTTCCATTCAATGCTCTAAATCAATCCATCAATTTATTTTCTATGAAATGCTTTGGATTTCCATACAAAGTCTTCATTCAATACTTTGGTTCAGTGAAATGCTTTGCCTTATATACAATACTTTGGATCCATACATGCTCAAGATCAATGCAATCCATTACTTTGCACTGGATTAATACAATGCTATGCTATTGATCAATGCAATACTATGCTCTAGATCAATGGATTAATACTAATCAATGCTTTGGATCAATGTTCTTAATGTTTCATTTGTCCCATTAATGACTTTGATGTGACATTAAAATAGGGGCTCATGGACTCTTTGGAGATTTGTCAATAGGTTAATGAGGGTGCACAAGACACGTCCGGGGTCCACAAGGGAAGGATGCTCGAGAAATATTTTTTGTTGCAAGGTGGGAAGAAGGCCACGCAACAGGAATTAAGTATCAGCTATTATACTAGTCCGTAACAAATGCAATGATATAACTTTGGCTCCCAACTATGCAATGCATGATGACCTTATCTTTCTTTTATTTATCTTTTTTAATCCCTTCTACTTTCCCAATAATAGTCCTTATAATTATCACAGGGAAGCCTAGGATTTTCATTGCAATATATGTAATCATTATTAATTTCAGTTTGCCAAACATGGGTCGTGTTCAATCTGAACATGGGTTGTGTTCTGCGACATAGCAATACTTCAAAGTATGAGGTCATGACGCGGCCATGTTAGTATGTAATGCAGGCCATGTTAGTATGTAACGTGGACCATTTTAGCATGTAATGTGGCGGCTAGGGTTTCACCTTATGAACGCGGGCTGTGTCCAAGGTGGACAAGGACCGTGTCCGACTGCTCAGGTCACATCGTCATCATTTTTTGGTGATTAAATCTAAAATAATTATGCATAATTTTTCATGATAAAACATCCGAATTAAAATAATATCTTGGGATCTATAAGGAGATTAAAAAAGTTGCATTGTTCTAATATAGAGATTAATCTTAGTTGCATAATCTCTCAAAACCTCATATCTAAGGGGATCCACCTATGTACATACCTCGTTCATCAATCTATTACCGACATTGTGTCTCTTAACCATCCTCTTCATTCTTCATCTCCTAATCTTCTTCTCCTCCGCTCATCTTGTTGTTGATCGTTGTTGCTCTCTCGTTGATGTCTCTTGAGATCGAGAGAGAGAACTAGGGAGAGAGGGAAGACATAGAGGAGAGAGAAAAAAAGATAAGAGAGATGGTTTAGAGAAGAAAATAATGAGGCCTTTGGAAATAAATTCATTGCCTTGGGTTTTATATAGAGAAACCTAGGGCGTTATATTAGATTAAATGAAATCAAACTCAAAGTCCAATGTCGAATAAACTTAGGACTTTCATCGGTTAAGAGCAACATGGGCCATGTCCGAATTGGACATGGTATGTGTCTCTTTATTTGGAGTTGGGTATTACATAATAAGCTCCTTAAAATTAAATTCGTTATCAAATTTGGACGTATATAGTAGAGACCTAACAAAAGGTTCACATTTGTTCTTTTATCTCGTAATACGATTCACCACTACTCAATGGTTCTAATAACTTCTAATTGTACCATTAATTCTCTTTATATTCCTTCCGTTTGGTGTATCCATTATACGTGGATCAACCTTACCTTAAGCATATATAGGGCATTCAATAAATCTTTTTGTTTTTCTCTAACTATACCTCTCATTAACATATGAGGATGGAAACAATTCAAATAATCTAGTGCATAATCATTCCTCTTATGGCCGCCTATGCATAATTGTTTCTCTTATGATCACTTGATAATCATAATAGTAGTATTTAATCAAATCTCTTGTTCCTCGAATATTTTATCAGGTTAGATTTCAACAAGATCATGGGTACAATCTTATTCATCATTTTTTTATACTTAGTATATGAAACAGAACTTGATTGTTAGGCGTTTGATAACCTCGTCAAAAATATCGATACATATTTAAGAGTTGATCTTTTTGCATTCATAACCCCTTCATATATATAGTCTCTTGCCAAACTTAACTTGTGTGTAAAAAATTCTTATCCATCATAATTATTTACATTTGTCATAGTATTAGCTAGCCTACGACTCTTTCTTGATGTCATAATTTTATCTGAGTATAAATTTATGGCACAAACCCATGCATCTTAACCATATTCTATGGGTGACATTTTTTAATAACATAAAGATCAATATCTAGGCTTCTAACCTAATGTTAGATATATTAATACACTAACCTCTCTTAGGTCATACCTTATGGGTCCAAAATAGTTCGTGTGACAGAATTCATGGCACAATAAATTTTTAAATCATGATATCCTTTATCAAGCCTTATGATCAATTAAACTTCACATTCTACTTGAGGCCTTGACAATATTCTTATTGCCTAAAAATCCAATGGACCCTTATTACATTTTTAAACTCTCGTAACTACCAAATCATCATCCAATCATTTATATAATCACATCTTACCCCACAATGAGATCTTAGGATCAACACCATTATAAATTATAAGTCATTTGTTCTAGTCTCATAGATTCTCTATTTTTTTTGAAGATCTTAATCTATCTTAAGTATCACAATGTTTTATATATCACAATCATGGGGTATTAACTTCATAGATATTTACATTCTTCAAATACATAACCTAATTTTATCAATACTAGTATTGGTACATTTCATAATCTATCCCTGAAGCATGACGATGACTCATCCACTCCTAACTATTCATATACAATTTCACTCGAGGTGAAAATTGATCCTAGAGGTCAAGAACTCTTCATTCATACATAATATATGAATAAATAAATTTGCGCTTAACACACCCCTTACGAATAAATGCACAAGATCTATAGTCTAGATTAGCATAAAAATTATTTACATACTCGATCATAATTTTCTTTACACTCCAAATTTGGGTGTTCCTTGTTTTTACAAAAGTTAGACTTCTTGATCTAACTATTCATACATCATTCACCGTGTTTGGATAAGAAAACATCTATCCAACTTATGTTACCACTTTAAAAATTGATCATGGACAATTGGGTAGTCACTTAAATCAAAGAACAAATCATAACCTCATTTGTACATTTAAGATTTTTCATGTTTTATTCATTAGACAATATTGTCTTGGTACATCTATACAATAATCCACAATAGTCTTACATTACTATGTGATAAAGAATCTCAATATGGTCTATATGAGTCTCATAAATAACATCCATTAAATCATGCCCAACCATGTTCTTTCATGCATTCATCCTTGTGAATCATTCTCTAGATCACATTGACTATCAGTGATAGCACCTTAACATGTCAATTGGGAAACCATTTATATCTCTACTAATAATGCTTGGTGGTGGGACATCATTAGCTTTCTTTTCTTAATCTAATCTCTCATTAAGTCACTTGAGCACTTTGAAAATCTTAATTTCACCATGAAAATTCCTAAAATGGGGCAGTAAATTCTTCCTTCACGTGATCTATAAAATCACTAGGATATAAATTTGAAATTAAACTCACTCACATGCTAAGCATTAAATTCAGCATCTAGTCCCTTTGAGGTTCATTTCTCGCCTTATAGACATTTAATTCTAAGAATTCCAACACTCCTTGAAATTATGTTCTTCCTAAATATTATATAGAAGATGATCTAAATCTATATCCATCAATTATCTTTTTTATCATTGATTTATTATTCATAATTCAATTTCTAGGAGTTCCACTTTTATCATTCTAGCTCCTCAAAATTACTCACTTAAGCATCTCACATCCAACTCATATCCATTTAATTGATCTTTGAGAACCTCCAATTGATAGTATTGAGCCTCAAAATCAATGTCACTTATCTATGATTTTAAATTTATTTGTGAAGATCACATCAATAATCTTTTACACCACAACAATCATTCTTGATTCATACTGTCCCTGAATAACTTCCTTAAAAATTGGGTGATATAATTAATTGGCATCATATGATATCATATTCAGATTTCAATTATAACTTCTGACACATATGCCATTTATCGAGGTAAATCGACTTTATAAAAGAACTAGACCTTGCGGGTCATCCTTCATGTCTATTTCATCACCAATAATAATAATATTTTGTTTAAATTCTTGAGTGAGGCATGTTATAATGTCAATCAAATTTCTTTTCATTACATCATGGTCAAGAGACTTAAATATCTTCTAAAATCTTCCATTGTCTAAAACATTGATGTTTAGATCAAGATCCATACTTGATTTGTGGGTGGAAAACTTAGTACTCTCCCAAATATACTTATAGATCATAGATCGACAAGAAACACTTATTGGTAAGCATTAGACCTTACCTCACCTTTACTTAATGGCGTGACAACTGTTTGTGATGCTTGCACATTGGACTCTAGATACAGTAAGACATTAAGAGCGTCCCAACTTTAGGCCCGGATATCTTACTGTAATACCCCAAAAGCACACCCGGAGACACTGCCACATTTATGCTATGCTCTAACTACAAAGATGGCTATTTGACCGGCCAACAAAAATATGGAATTTTATCATCAGTTGCGAAAGTTTTATATCACTATTTTGTGTCTCCAACAAACTATGTGATAACTATTACAACTCAATAAAATATGAGGCACCTATAAACCAAGGACCGTTATCTATGTGCAAGTTGCATTTATCACGAACATCCATCGCCATCAATACCACCATCATCTATATAGATCCTTGACCTGCAAGATCCAATACAAGGGAGACAATTCTCATATGAGTTATAATGCCAAGTATGTAAAGCAACCAATATATATATATATATATATATATATATAATATATATATACATATATATGTATATATATATATATATATATATATTTATTTATTTATATATAAGTATGATAACATTAAGCATGAGATGAATCATGACCATAAGAAATAAAATCACAGTCACTAGTAATCAATATGTTATAGAATGCTATTTGTTATCCTATGAAGGTCAATACTCTAGTTACAATGTCTTTCATTCAATTCTCTAAATCAATCCATCAATTTTATTTCTATGCAATGCTCTGATTTTCCATACAATGTCTTCATTCAATACTTTTGAACAATGCAATTATTTCCATTACATACAATACTCTGGATCCATACAATGCTCTGGTTGCCCTACTATGTTTTGGGTCAAAGCAATGTTCTTATTTCCATACTATGATCTAAGTCAATGCAATACTACGCACTAGATTAATACAATACTATGCTCTAGAACACTGCAATACTATGTTATGGAGCAATGCAATACTATGATCTAGATCAATGGATCACTTACTATGCAATACTACGATTGACATTCAATGCTCTTGATCAATGTTCTTAATCTTTGTCTTATCCATTAGTGATTTTGAAATAGGAGCTCATGAGCTCTCTGGAGATTCGTCAATAAGTCAGTGGAGGTGCGCAAGCTAGGATCAGAGACCACAAGGGGAAGGATGCTCGAAAAATCTTTTTTGTTGCAAGGATGGGAGAAGGCAATGCGATAGGAACTAAGTAGCAGTTATTCTACTAGTCCCCAATAATGCAATGATATAACTTTGGATCCCAACTACGCAATGCATGGTGACCTCTTCTTTCTTAATTTATCTTGTTTGAACTTTTCTTATCTTTTTTCCAGTAATAGTCCTTATATTTATCATAGGAAAGTCTAGGATTATTAATGCAATATATATGATCATCATTAATTTCAGCACGATAGACATGGGCCATGTTCAATCTGAACATGGGTTGTGTTCTGCGGCACAACAATATTTCAGTGTCCGAGGTCATGACGCAAGCTATGTTAGTATGTAATTTGGGCCATGTTCCATCTATGAAATGGTTTACTTAAAGTAAGTTAGCATGGGAAGCAGGTCGTGTTAGGGCATGATGCGGGCAGCATTAGGTACGACGTGGGCCATGTCAAGGTGTGACACGGGCCTGTTAGGAGATGACGGGGGTTGTGTGCTATCATCCGATTAATTTACTTCAATAATATGGAATTCGATCCTGGGTATGAGTGAAGCGGACCATGTATGAAATTGACTCGAACTGTGTTTCATAGTCGACACGTCTTAGGGTGTCAGTGCTATGGACGCGGGTCATGTCCAAGAGGGACGCGGTCCGTGTTACGACTTCTTAGGTCGTGTTTGTGATTAATGTGACGGTTAGGGTTTCTCCTACGGATGTGAGATGTGTCCAAGATGGATGCGGACCGTGTTCGAGGTGGATGCGGACTGTGTCCGACTTCTCAAATTGTGCCGTCTTCATTTTCAATGATTAAATTTACGATATTATATAGAATTTTGCATGCTAAAATAACTGAATTAAAACAATATCTCAGGATCTATAAGGAGATTAGAAAAACTACATTGTTCTAATCTAGACATTAATCCTAGCATGCATAATCTATGAAAATCTTATATCTAAGAGGATCCGTCTATGTACATACCTTGTTCGTCGATTTATTATCGATGTTGCATCTCCTAATGTTCGTCCACTTCATCTCCTAATCTTCTTCTCCTCTTATCATCTTGTTTTTGTTCATTGTTGCTCTCTCATTGATGTCTCTTGAGATCGAGATAGAGAAACGGGGAAGAGGGAAGAAAGAGAAAGAGAAAAGGAGAGAAAGAAAAGAGAGAGAGAGACTACTAAGAGAAGAAAATAATGAGGCCTTTGGAAATAAATTCATGGCCTTGGGTTTATATAGAGGAACCTAGAACTTCATATTAGATTAAAAAAATAAAACACAAAGTCCAATGTCAAATAAACTTAGGCCTTTCATCGCTCAAGAGCAACATGGGCTGTGTCCAAATTGGACATGGTCTGTGCCTGAATTGGACATGGTTTGTGTCGCTTTTTTTTTTGGAGCCAGGTATTAAAGAGTAAAACCAACATGCACTAAATAAATACAAGCATGTTGGTGGGTATTAAAGAGTAACACCAATATTGTTAGCTGAAAAATATATGTACATACATACATATTATTCCGGAAGATACATTCAACTCAAGTTTACGCATACTTAATAATAAGGATTTTGTATCCTAGCCTTATCAATCAAGGTAGATGGTTCTTTTGTCCACAACAAAATCAAGGATCTTGAATTGCTCGGCTTGTCGTTTGATTAACAAATGGTTGATAACTTGAACTTGGTTCCTCATACAATAGTACTTTATTTTAACAATTCTATTGAAATTTAATAATGCATGTATAAAGTGCTTTATACATTTAACATAATAATCTTACACCGTGAATTTTGAGATTTTAGGATTAAATTTTGGTTTTAAATCTTTATGATATTACATAAAAAAAATTAATCAGTTAGTAATAATATTTTCGAAAACAATGTTAATACCGAAAAATAATTATAGAAGTTTCTATAATCCATCCAATATGGCCGAAAATATAAATGCACGATACCCTTGCATTACCTAGTAAAATGTCACTGGACAAGAACACAAATAAACTAATGCTTTTTGCCGTATGATATTAAAAAGTTTATTAAATAAAGTATGCGTTGAAGGGATAAGGATTGATACATGAACTCTTACATCAACCCTCTAGTTTTTCTTTTTCAATTCTCACTATAATAATACCCTTTTAGGAACGAGTTTAAAATTGAAAATACATATAAACTTTGAAAACCATAACCTTTAAAATGAATCTTCAAACTCGTAACTACTCTAATAAAACATGATTGATATTACATTAAGATGGAAAAGGAGTATGCTTGTCTTGTTGTAGAAAACCGAAAAAAAGAAAAGTCATATAATGGTTTATGAGGTCATCAATTTTAATAAATCTTGATATGAAAACACGATGATAATTTTTTTCTAATATTATTTTGGTTCTATTTTATTTAAACTCAAACAAAAAAAAAGTGTTGACGTGCATAAAGAAAGTTACTTTTCCCACAAATATTAATGAATCGTCCATTGATATGGACACATCTGAGATCAACAAATGCTCGGGAGTTCCTCTATTCAATCCTTTTCCTTCTTCTTGTTGCTGGATATCTCATTAGTCTTTTCAACGGTACTTGAATCTTAAGTCGCGGTCATGTCTCGCCCCCCAGTATAGTGANCTCTATTCAATCCTTTTCCTTCTTCTTGTTGCTGGATATCTCATTAGTCTTTTCAACGGTACTTGAATCTTAAGTCGCGGTCATGTCTCGCCCCCCAGTATAGTGACCGGTTCTCAACAAAGCAAAAAAATGAAAGCAACATTGCTTCGCTTACTTCTTTGGAGTCAACGATGCCCGTCACAGAGACTGCAGTACATATTTATAATTAAAAATGTAATGCCCCTAATTTTCAAAATAAATAATAAAAAAAGAAACGAAAAGAGATAGTAAGATAAGATGGGATATGATTAGGATTAGGCAGAGTCAAAGTTAAATTATTATCTTAAATCTTTTAATATTCCTAGTCCTACTTAAATTAGTTTTAAAGGACTCTTAATCACAAATCAAATAGGAAGAATTAAGTTAAACTTTGACTTTCATTAGGCCCTAGAAAACCCTCATAAATAGAGGGGTAGAGGAAGGGGGCTCTCATTATTTTCTCCTCCAAATCCAAGGCACTAGAACTACTCTCTTTCTCCGTCCGTCCGTCCCTCCCTCCCTCTCTCTCTCTTGGTGGATTAGATGAGGAGGCCATACTTGAGGAGAAGACTGAAGCATGTAGATCGAGAAGAAAGATTGATACTAAGATCAAGGTATGTATCGTCTCAAAAAAAAGATCAAGGTATGTAGTAAGGAGGATCAACTTTAGGATTTCTCATATATGTGTGACATGAAAAATTATAATGAATAAATAATATTATAATTGACTACGAGATGGGAGGCCATGTCCTTCAGGACAAAGACCATGTTCACAAAACAAAGACAGCACCGACGCTACCATAGACCTAGCACAGACTGTGTCCTTTCCAGACTCAGGTCGTGTGACCGGTGGCATATAGTAAAATGCGACCATGTCGGTCAAGGCACGCACCATGTCCCTACTGAAAACGGGTGAAAACACGACATGGGCCACATCCTATCATGATGTAGGCAATGTCCTTACGGACACAATTCGCGTGATTAGAGAGTACCCAGCCGACACGGGCCGTGTCACCTTGACACTGGTCATGTTCTGTCTAATGATGGAATGGCCGTGTCAGCCAACACAGATGAAGTCTTCGAACCACAATGTTAGACACATAACGTGGGTCGTGTCTTCCCACGACGCGGGTCGTGTCCTGACCCAAAAAATGGGATGTGTTCTGCCTGGATGCGGGTCATGTCAGATACATAGATTTACATTTCCTTTGTTACGTTAGAGTTATCTGATTGCATGCCTTTAAGATGATTGTGTGAGTCATAACCTAGAAAGGGTATTGTGCCCAAGGTCTAATTAAGTTTAAAATAAATCATGCATGTGATTGAATTTGCATGAATGATATGTTGGCTTCCGACAATGACGGGATTTATCTCGATGTTAGGGTTTACCCTAATGTCAGGATTCTATCCTGATGGTAGGATTCGTCCCAATTGGGTTTCCTTCGGGGACTCAGTTTATGAGATTTATTTGGGTTATAGAGAGAGACCCCCAAGGCCTAGCAAGCCTTGACGGCGTTGGGACCAAATCCAACTATCTTCATGATGGAATATGCTCATTAAAATTCTATTACATAATTAAGGAAAGACAAGATGAGAAGATAAGAAAAAGTAGTCTAAAGAAAAGTGTTAACGGGGCTTGAGCATACTGAACTCACGAGATTATGTACATGAGAGATGCAATTGATGCTCCTGTCCCGATGGACCAATGGAAAGATGTTAAAGTAATAATGAAAGTAATTTACGTAAGAAAAGTAAAGTTAAATGTTATGGAATTCATTATATTGTCTTCATATATGATTTTCCATATTGATTATTTATTTCCTTTACATATTGGGCTTCATTGCTCTTGGGATATTGTTTTCCCAATTTTTTATCCTAAAGGAGGTCAAGATAATGAATAGGTGATGGCACAAACGATGCAGATGGTCGTGATGTGGTGGCTTGCACATTGTCAACTATAGATTGAGTCAAGTTTGTAGGATCATGATGGCACCAAGAGGGGGGGGGGGTTAATTGG
>LTAE01012622.1:0-13592 GCA_001647135.1 Pontederia paniculata
CCCCCCCCTCTTGGTGCCATCCAAATCCTACAATATATATCTAGCTAGAACAAAGAGATCAAACTATGCATGTCTAAAGTCAAAACTTCCTATTGTTCGTTCAATTAATCATATGCTAGTCACATAATTATATTTATTTTTACTAAATCAATTACTTATAGTTACTTCCTTTCCATCAGTTCAATTCACAGACACCATTTTTTTTCGAACCTTTGCATGTTTATATCTCAAATGACTACATGTATCTCATAACCATGACCAACCAGCTCATAATTCCTTTCCAACAAGCTTTGGAAAACAATAGCTCCTATATCCCTCCTTATCTTATCAAATCACACACATGCATCATTAGTCTTATTAGTGTAATGACCAACCTATTCAAAAATTAATACAAGACTCATCAGACTCATTTTGGTTCCTCACATCAAGCGCTGAATTTTCCTACTGATGCATGCAAAAGGTGTCATGCATATTCATATCACTTAGCATACTATTTCGCGCATTTCATGCATGTTTTCGCTTTAATATTTTGATTTGCATAAAGAGTCAGTGAGCTAATAAATTTCTATTTTTGTGTTTTCAGGATGAAAAGGGCACAATTTCACCACAGAACAAGCATCACAACAACTTAATTAATGATCGTGAGAGTTTTAATGATCGATATAAATCACAAAAGACACAGTCACGAGTTAACGGTTAGGAGAAGTCATTTAACGGACGCTACAAGGAGGTCTTTAATTAATTTGAAGATCGTCATAGGCATGACGACCATATTTCACAAGCGCTACTGAAGGGAGATTTTACTACCTCGAAGATTTTCACGAGCATGACAAGATCCTTCACGACCACTACAAAAAGACTCTACATATTGTGCATAAGCGTTCACGGACATCAATATAGCATCACGACCATGACGATGACCCCTGTCATCCAATTCACGGTGGTGAAGTTATACTTACGGGCTGTTAAATGCGTCACCATCTCATATATCACATGTACACTCTTTGAAACCCTAGGAACGGAAGTAAGATGATATAGATACTACACAAGGTCCTTTGTGGATGACTATCACCAGGTTTTTGGTCGAACTTTATTGCGGAGAAAGAGCAGAACACTATCGGAGTCGCAAAGGGAAATTGAAAGAGACCTGCGATGACGCCTTTTGTATTCTCTTTACCTCCTGATACTAAACAATTATCATTTATATTTTCTCCATCTTTGGAGTAGTTACCCAGGATTTTGTCTATCCAACATCTATTTTGGATCTTATCTATTTGCTTTGACTTTATGGAATAAATCTAATAGTTTTCACTATTATTTTTAATGTTTTTTATATGTTTTGATTGTCCTGCATGTTTGATGTTTATCAGAGAGGAAGCATCATGCATGTTAGTCATCCTGTGTTAGAACTAATCTAGGTTAATCCTCTGCATTAAAATCATAGTCTGGGAGAAATCATGGGAACCTTAGATTGCGTAGACATCAGGGAGAAATTGAGAGAGATCTCATATTTGGATGGAAAAGTAATTAATGTGTTAGGTCTGAAATTATGCGAGGTAAAAAACTAAGAGGGCTAATATTTGTATGATCAAGACTTAATTGTTAATTCAAGATTGAAACATTGGTGAATTAAAACTAGAGAAATTCCCCTTTCTAATCAGAATTTCATTATTTCTTAGATCTAGCAGACCCCTTGTATGGTAGTTTAGATATGACATTATGTGTTCTATCTGTATGAGCTTATTGTCATCGACCTAGTCTGTGATCATTTGTTATCCTTTTCTTTTCTTTTCTTTTATTCACTTATTTTGAAAACCCAAAATCATTATTTTACACCACCCAAACTTAATTTAGATTTGGTTTAGTTCATGATATTCTATTCCTTGTGGGATCAACACTCCTTATGACTTTATTACTTGCTCGGTTATTTCATGTGTGCAATTTTATCGCATGAAGGTTCTAGTGCCATTTTCGGGGACTTGAATATCTTCTATAGACTTCTTCTTAATTGAGTTTTATTAGTTTTTTCCTTTATTTGTGATCGTGCACACATTGAAAATTGAGAATAAATAACAACCTGGACCCCAAGTCTTCTTCAGGAAGACTCGCCGCAAGATGCATCACTAGAAGCTCGGGTGGTCCTCTCCTGTTTGACCTCGAGATCGAGTGAACATTGTGCCACAACCAAGGTGTCAGTGCAAAAACTTAGACGATGGTGGACAATAAACAGTTGGGCAATCCGAACATTGATGCCAACAATGTTGTAATTCCTCTAATCCAGCCCGTTTACAAGATTGTGCTGGATTACATGCTCAAATAGCTACATGAGAGACCATGGGGAATTACTATTCCTCAAGTAGATATCAATTTCCGGATATAGTAACCATTCAAATGGTGCAGCATGAACAATTGTGCAAGAACAAAGATGAAGATCCGTTCAGCCATGTTCGCAAGTTCATGTGGTTGTGCGAGACGTTCAGCTTCAACGGAGTGTCTGATGATGCATGAAAGGTCAGACTTTTCCCTTATCACAAGATGACAGAGAACCTAGCACTCACGCATTGGCTGAATGACATGATTATGGCTAAGAAGAAAGTTGGCATTCATAAGGTGGACAATGCCATTCACATCACTGCCCAACTGGAAGCCCTAAACAAGAAGATGAAGCAGTTGATGGGAAGAGAAATTGTTAACAAGCTTTATCAAGTAAATGACTTCTGTGGTGAAGGACATACCAACCATGAGAGTATGAATGGAGCTAATGCCATGCAACAACAGATGAAGCAAGCAAACTATGTTGCAAATATATTTTTCAGGAACAACAACACGAGCAACTCTGGATTCCAGCGGGGCCCCGGTATGAACCCAAGCTACTTTTGGGTTAATCGCCAGAAATAAAATTTAACTTGTTTCCAACCCAGTCAAGAGCAGAAGAGCAACCGAGAGGATATCTTGGGAAAATTTATGGCCATGGTGGAATCCAAGTTCGGCAATCAAGACGCTGCAATCAAGAATCTAGAGACATAAGTTGGACAATTAGCATACTTCCTTGCTGGGGGACAACCTGGATCGTTACCGAGTGGTACGAAGAAGAATCCTAAGGAGCATGCCAAGGCGGGCACTACCTTGGATAATCCTTTATCTGTAAACTAGGTCTCAACCCTTGAAATTTTCTTTTCTCTTCTTTTCTTTTATATTATTTTAATTTTCTAGACATTACACATTGTTTGAAAACATTCAAACTATCAAGCCCACCTAGACCATTAGTATTCCTTATTTGAACTTATATGATTATCATTGCATAATTATGGTCTGTGGTTAGTGCCTAACATGTGAAAGGAGGCCAAGCAGAAGACTTCAAGAAATTCATTGTCATGAATTGGTGTTTAAGGCCATTAATCAGAAGACCAGCACAGACTTTAATACGTTCATGGGTTGTGAACCCAATTTCACGGCCGTTACAGAGGGGAAGAAAACTTCACACCAATTCACGGGACATGAACACAGTGTTCATGGTCGTGATCGAAGGCTCACAAGAACCGTACAGAATTTTATGGCCACAACCAATCACTTCATGGTCGCGACCAAATGCGCAAAGGGACCCCAATTTTTCACGGCCTTGAATACTCTCTCATGGACCATGAACATGTGTGTCTGATATTTCTAACCATTTTCTCTTGCAGAATCATGACCCAGTCGAGGTAACAACTCTTTTGCACATGCTTTCCCATGATCGCAATCGTTGGAGAGCAGCCATGAGCCTATTTAACATGGTCTGTAGTCGACATCCTCACGCCCTACAATACACTCGCGTCCCCGAAGCTGCCTAACACAATCAACCACTCGGAGGTCCTCTTCATCTCCTCCAACAACTATGACTCGCAGCCAAGAATTCCTGACCCCGTCAAGCACACCATCTCCTGAAGCCTCACTGCATGCTGTTGTACGCCATCGATTCATCAATTTCAACGTGCCTTTGGCCAGCATTCGCCCTCGATGATGTTCACCATGACCTTGCATCACCGACGACTTGTCTGACTGTTCATTACCATCGTCACCACCATCGACAATCATCCCGAGCGTGAAGCAGAAAAAAACTACAACATACACTTCACGTACTGTAAATAGTTGTTGCGCAAAAAGTCTGCCCTAATGACCGCTACAAATCAAATCACGGCCATGACGGGTTTGCCTAAATTCATCAATTCACTGGTCATGAGGAGTTTTCATGGTCCGTGAAGTTCAGTAGCGAGGCCGTGAAGACAAATTTTGAAATTTCTAAAGCTTGTATTGTCAACATGCCTCCTCGGATGCGACTTTCGACATGAAGAGCAAAGTCCGCCTAGGAGGAGCCCGTTAATCATCTCATTGTGTGTCCTCTTCAAATTTTTCCTCGAGAAGACGATTGAGGAGGAGGGCCGAGATGTACAAGCAACGGAAGTTGGCCCCCACTCGTTTTGAACACGATGCCACCATAATGATGTTGAACATGAGCGACGATATACTCATCATGTTCGACAACATCGAGGCCGACCACTTCATCCGCCGCTACTGGCCCACATACAAGGAGAACACCCTAGAGTTTCTCGCATCTCTCATCATCGACCAGCGCCTTCCGGGGTGGGCCATAAGATCCCAACTTTAAACAGTGAGTCTGTTCTCTCATTGGCAGAGTTCAATGAAGCCTATGAGTTCGGCAATGTGGAAACGAGCGCACACCAATCGATTTTTCAGGCTGAGACTTCTAATGGACCATCACTATCAAGAGATACCTCAAGTACCAGCTGACAAAGAGCACAAGTATCCAAAATTCCATCTTGCATTACACACATCGAGTTTTATCTTTTTCTCTTTTTGCTAGAGGTTATAATGAGAAGGCGGTGAACTCCACCAAGTTGTTATTCCTCGATTCCATGGTGTGGGGCAACAAGATCAACGTGGGAACTTTCCAAGTGCGACATCTGATGAGGTTTGCTGAGAAGCATAGTGGAAAGATTGTTGTAGGGGACTTATAACCCCAATAGAGAACTATTGCCACCTCAATCTTGAGGATCATATGAGTGAGAGTCTACCCCATGAGTTCTTAGACCTGAACACAGTGACTCAGATGCAGCTAGTTGATAGGGTGGACGATGTATGGGCTTCATTTTCAAGAATAGGGTGGAGTCCCTCCTAGTGACCGAGATCGACTGCTTCACCATGTTCAGTGATGAGGTGAAAATCGTGTGTCGAAAACACAGGTGTTACTAGGTTTCAGAACATCAAGACTTAATAGTTCTGGACCTGGGGAACCTAGACAGAGACGAACAATCAACAAGTCTTAAAATTTAACCTAAACACACAACTCCAACCGCAAGTATATGGTTATCCTTGTAGTATTTTAGGGTTGAATCCACAAGGAAATTAGAATTTCACAATTCAACCTCTCTATTCTACCATGAACCAGAATCAAGGACAAAAATATTTTGTGCAGAAAATTAGATAAACTAGGACTAAAATCTGAAAGAGGAAATAAACATGATATTTTTGATGTTTTTAATTTTAAGATGAATAGAAACAAAGCCAACACGAAGGAAATCGGGTCACTCAAATGGAGAAAACAACCGGGACATGAGAATCATTTTCGAATTCTACTTGCTAATGAACACATGAAGCTCAAATAATGTCGACTTGAGATATTAAGAAATCAATCTTAGCTTCTCTCGCAGTCAAGGCTTAAACTTAAATCCCTAAAGGCTTCTCACGTAACTCTCTTGATTCTATGGATGACCCCTCTCCAATCTATCCTAGGTATCCATTGGAGCCTCTCGGTCTCCTACAAATACCTTAGACGAAAGGGTTGAGCCTCTCGTGGCCCAATCCCATATAGATATTATGAAATCCACACTTCATTGAAACCCTACTCTCCTCTCGGATCCTTGTAGAGTCTTTGCAACATATCTTTCCCTCTCGGATCAGGATTGCTAGAAGATATGAATGTCATTCTTCCAACTAAAATATACAAAGATAAGAACTAGCTACTACTCTACCTCGATGGAGAAGATTTAGCCTCTCGGATCCAAACCTTCCATCGGGGATGAAACAACAATTAGCTCACGACATTTGAATTCAATATGTGCAAAACATCAATGGTAAGAAATACAACTATATGTTCTCAACTGGAATAGGTTGAGTCTCTCGGTCCCAGCCTCCATGAAATTAATAGCTTGCAGTTTGCGACATAAAAATCAGCACACATACAAAGCACATAACACAAGGAAAGATTGGAAAGTCGAATGGAAATTCAAATGTATTAAAAGATAATTTCATACAGCAAGTAGGTATTCTCAAATCATCCCATGTCTAGGACTTAGTCTTTAGCCTCTCATAGTCATCACATACATCACAACTCGGATAATACAATAATTCATCATTGGAAATAGATGTAAGAATCAACAAACATAAACCAATGATACTCTCCAAATCTCAGCGTAGAAACCTCCTTCTTCCTCTAGTTCTCTTCTTTCCTCCGCAATGGCGGAGGATCCACTCGATGCCTGCTCCACGATGTAGAATGGAACCCCCTTTCCTCCTTCCATTTTGCCTTTTATCCTCTTTCTCTTTTCCAATAATTAGATGCCACTTGTCCCTTGTATAGTCCTGCCAATATTCCCTGGAAGTTGCCAAGGAACTTTCTTAATTTAGACCACAAAAGCCGACATAGAAATCTGCAGATTTCGTTTCATATTTGTCTTCTAGTGACATTTGGCATGTAGTGGTGCACAACTACCCCCAGGTCTAGTTTCCGGCACAAGTACCCCCAAGTCCAGTTTCCAGCACAAATATTATTTGGCCTTGGATAAATTTCTGCAGGAGAAATCAAGCATTTATCATTCAAATCTTTACTCAAAAGAGTCTTTTGAGCGAAAAATATGTATTTATGTCCAGGGAATTTCAAATGATGTAAAAGTAGTAAAAATGTGTGACAATATATGTAAATGATGCATGATTTCATTAAAAAGTGTAACATTTGCATATAAAAATAGGGAGTAAATTTTCTGTTATCATAATTCTCTCAAACATAAGCTTTTGCTTGTACTCAAGCAAAGAATTAGATAAATTTAAAGCCAGATAAATTGAAATTCAAATCGGCCACACTATGAACCTATAATAGCTTATAGAGCTCCCCCTAGTTGGTCGATCCCCCTAGTCATCATGCATTTTCTTAGCCAATTAGCCTCCTCCTAGAACCACTAAAACTCAAACCTAGTGCACAACTGAAGATGCGAACTGGACAATCCCTTCCCACAACCCTCTCTCTAGACCTACAATCCTTAATGATAAGTAGAAATGATGTTGGTTTACTCACAAGCAAAAATGGGTTACTAACCCTTCTTCCCTTTTTTTTTCTTTTCGCATTGGGTTACTAACCCAATTTGTTTTTCAAGTAGGGTTACTAACAGTTTTCTTTTTCTTTCTTCTCCCCTTTTTTTCTTTGGACTGGGTTACTAACCATTTTTCTATTTTTTTTACAAACGGGGTTACTAACCTTTTTTTAATGGAAGAATATATACACATGCTGCTTGAGAATAAACCAACAATGGATGCAAGGATTGTAAAAGATTAGAGAATAGCATAAACAGGTATCATCACAGCTGCTATGAGCTTTGGTTCTACTTGGGAGTAATTATGTTTTTTGGTTTCATCTAGTTTAGGGATGAACAAGAGTTCTAACAAAATGAGGAGAGAGCGTAAGACTAGAATGGTATAATTCTTTCTAACTCTAGGTTGAGTGGGCAGAAATGTCTATGCCAAAATCATAGTATATGATTAACAGAAAAGACATATGAGAATTGTTTTCATGCTGCAAAAGGGGATGATTTTGAAATTGCTAAACAATTTTAACTATAGATTAAATAAAAAGTAGGCATGGTAACTAAAATAGGTTGGAGTTTTAAGAAAAATGATCATACTATTGGCTCCCCCAAACTTAAATTCAACATTGTCATCAGTGTTGATCTAAGTGAGGGAGAAAAATATGTCAAGGTTGAGTGGGGGTGAACTAGGACCAACTTTGTAAGTTGTGTCAATGATTGAAATTATTACTGGTTCAGCTGGGGGCAGTTTAAGGTGGGCTATTTGATTTCTACAAACACAGAACAAAAGAAACAGAAAATAAAAGTTATTGGATTTGGGTTGCCTCCCAATAAGCGCCATTGTTTAGAGTCCTAAACTAGACTCAACATCTCCTCATTCATTTCTATCCATTAGGTGGCAGCAGCTATGCAATCTTTGAGTTGGGTGGAGATGGGAAACTAGAGGTAACTGACTGAACACCCAGCTTGGCAGCAACTATTTTCAAGAGGGTTTGTTGTCGTGCAATTTGAGTTTTCAGAAGCTTGTTATCCCTCCTGAGTGTATAGAGAAGGGTCTCTATCTCTATCTGGGGGTACTAATGACTACTTTAGAAGAAATATCTGCTATCTCTTTGAGGTCCTCATTAGTTGGGGGGATTAGTCCAGGGGGAAAACAAGTGCTGACATCTTCACACACCGACGATTGACTGCTGCAAATTGGTGATTTTTTATAGTTGCCCATATCATGTTCTTCATATAGTTTTTCTTCTATAGACTAAAGTTCATAACTCAGATTTTCCATTTGAATGACCGCTGATACTTCTTGAATCACACTTCTATGACTTTACTATCTTCAAATACATTGTCATGGGAAGGTGTCTTCATTGCCTCTGCACAATTGAACTCAATCTTCTCATCTCCCAGCTGAAAAGATAATTTTCCACTTCTTACATCAATGACTGCCCCAGTTGTTGACAAGAATGGTCTGCCCAATATTAGTGGTGTGTTTATGTCTTCATCCATGTCAAGCACCACAAAATCTGTTGGGCTAAAAAATTTTCCCACTCTAATAGGTATATCTTCAAGTATGCCTAAGAGGTATTTCACTGATCTGTCAACTAGCTGTAGGGTTATTTTAGTCGGCTTCATGCCCCCAACATTCAACTGCTTGCAAAAAGATAAGGGTATCAGACTGACACTTGACGCCAGGTCACATAGATCTCTACTCACATGCAGATTTCCTATCTCACACGGTATTGAAAAGCTACCAGGATCTTGTAGTTTAGGAAGGAATTTATTCTGAATCACTGCACTAGCTTCCTCTGTTAGAGCTATGGTCTTATGCACATTGATCTTCCTTTTCTTTAGAAAAATATCCTTAAATTTGGAATATGTAAGCATTTGATGTAGTGCTTCAACAAAGGGTATGTTTATGTGAAGTTTCTTTAATACCTCCACGAACCTTGCAAATTTCTGGTCAATTTCTGCCTTAATCCATCTCTGAGGGAATGACAATATGGTCGGATCTATAGGTAGACTTTATTTGGGTTTTTCCTTATTGGGGCAGGTGGGGTACTAGTTTGTCTAACTGATGGGGAAGACATTTCAGATCCTTCATTGAGTGTTTTTTCTACTTATTTCTTATCACCATCAGACTTCTTTGGGGTTCGTAATTGTTTTCACTTCTAAGGATGACGACTTGACATTGTTCTTTGGGATTGGCTTTTGGTTGTCCAGGAAATGTCCTAGGTGGTCTAGGGATCAGGCTGGCTTGTTGAGCAATTTGACTCTCCAAGATTTTATTATGGACGGTCAGTCCTTCTAGCTTTGCAAACATCTGCCTGTCAAATTCTTCTTGTTGCTTCATTATACTCTAAGGCACAATCTCTATGTTAGACTTTTCTTGAATAGGAACCGACTGTTGTGGTGGCATGACCGGCCGTGGCAGGTATCTTTGTGGGTTGGCATTAGGTGGGGGTAGCTGCACTACAGTTTTGTAGTTCTGAGTCTGTCCCGGGGGTTGTTGGTAATGCTTCCCCTTGTAGGATAAGTTTGGATGTGTCTTGATCCAAGGGGAGCCTTGCTGATACTGCTGGCTATAAGATTGTGGATTCATATTTCTCGATTGTTGATTTTGACCATAAGGTATTAATGCATTCATTTGTTCTTCAGGAACTTCTTGTACATTATACCCTAGGGCACTAGAGCTCATGGTCATGTGGTCTGGTGACCCACATATGTCACACCAAGTGGGGGCAGCTGCATTGTAGCTAGGGGCAGCTTCAGCGGCAAATACTCCCAAATTAGGTGTGTTGTTGCTCTGATTTTGATTACTCTTTTCAAAGGCCTTTTGGACCATTTCCTCAAGTTTAGCTGAGATTTGATCCTAACTCCCAATTTTTGAACTGGTGCTTGTTTGGGATTTTTTGTCTATTTGCCCTATCTTGCATCCAATTATGGTGATTCATAATGACCTCCTCAATGAGTCTATAACCTTCATCAGTATTCTTGGACATGAACATGCCCTCAGTGGCTGAGTCTAAAGAACTCTTGCTAATAGGAGCAAGTCCACTATAGAAAGTCTGAACCACCATCAACTTTTGAAATCCATGGTGGGGGCAGCTCCTCAGCATTTCTTTGAATCTTTCCCAAGCTTCATAAATAGTCTTATTCTCCCAAGATTCCTCATTGTCACTATCTTTTCAGGAGAGAAGAAACTTGATAGAAAAGCAACCACTAGTTCATCCCAAGTTCTAATTGTCTCAGGTTCAACTGATCTCAACCAAGTTTTAGCTCGACCCCTCGGGGAAAATGAGAATAATCTGAGCCTAATTGCATTACTTGATATATCATTGCATTTGAATTTATCACATATTTCCAGGAATGTGATCAAGTGTTGATTTGGATATTTTGTGGGTAATCCCCCAAACTGATTATGTCCAAGTACTACAATGAGGGTTGGGTTTAGCTGGAAATTGTTTGCATTTACAGCTGGTCTAGCTATCCCTGAATTCAATCCAATGGCTGTGGGGGTACAAAACTCTTGCAAAGGTCTATTTGCATCTGGATTTGCCATTTTAATCTATTATCTATCCACCTAAGCTCTTCTTCTCAATTCTCTTTGTGCCTTTCTTCTTATCCTGAAATTTCTCTCCACTTCAGGATCCATGTCTCACAATTCGTCCTCTGCACTACTAGAGTTTGGCATACATAGTTAGAAGTAGGTGCAGTATCTATTAATAATGGGTAAAAACTAAAATCAAGCAAAATGTGGAAGAACTAATTTGCAGAAAGAAGAAAAAGAAATCAGAATAAAAGAAGAAAAGTTAATTATAAACAATGATACTCGAATATGAACAATGACAGTGAATGATTTAGCTCGGGACTTATAACCCCAATAGAGAACTGTTGCCACCTCAACCTTGAGGATCATAGGAGTGAGAGCCTACCACACGAGTTCTTAGACCTGAACATAGTGACTCATATGCGGCTAGTTGATAGGGTGGACGATGTATGGGCTTCATTTTCAAGAATAGGGTGGAGTCCCTCCTATTGACCGAGGTCGACTGCTTCACCATGTTCAGTGATGAGGTGAAAATCATGTGGTGGCACTAGGTTTTAGAACGTCAAGGCTTGATAGTTCTGGACCTCGGGGCACCTAGACAGAGACGAACAATCAACAAGTCTTAAAATTTAACCTAAACACACAACTCCAACCGCAAGTATACAATTATTCTTTGAAGTATTTTAGGGTCGAATCCACAAGGAAAATAGAATTTCACAATTCAACCTTTCTATTCTACCACGAATCGAAATCAAGGAGAAAAATATTTTGAGCAGAAAATTTTATAAACTAGGACTAAAATCTGAAATAGGAAATAAATAGGATACTCTTGATGTTTTCAATTTTAAGATGATGTTTACTATCTTTGCAAAAAGAGTTCAAGATGAACTAAATATAAAAATCTCCAAGATCCGGAATGATCATGGAGGTGAATTTGAAAACTTAAGGTTTGAAGAATTCTATGAGAATAATGGAATTCTTCATCAATTCTCAAAAATCAGAACTCCACAGCAAAATGGAGTAGTTGAGAGGAAAAATAAAACTCTAATTGAGATGGCTAGGACTTTGCTAAGTGAAAGCAAATTGCCCAAATATTTTTTGGGTAGAAGCTGTTAATACCTCGTGTTATATTCAAAACATGGTACTGATTAGACCTTTAGAAAAAAAACTTGTTTTAAAATGATGTATGGCAAAAGACCAAATATCTCATACTTTAGAGTATTTGGTTGTAAATGTGTTGTTTTGAGAACCCTAGATAAGATAAGAAAATTTGATGAGAAGGGTAATTATGCACTCTTTCTATGATACTCAAATCTTATAAAGCCTATAGATTGAATAATAAGAGAACACTATTGAAGCCACAAATGATGAAACTTGTAAGGCCCAACCCAAATAAAATAAAAAAAAAAGTTGATCAGCCATTAGATCGACGACACGTGTCCAGCACTTGTATAAATATAAGCCAGCCTCTTCTTTCTTCTTCTTCCCCATTTTGCTACAGTAACCTTCCCCTCTTTCTCCCCACTCGAAGCCACCGCGAGTCGTTCACCATCAGAAAGCCGCTGCCGACAACGTTTCTGGCCGCGACTGCTTCATCGGCTGGTACGAACATGACCCTCACACCGGCATGAACACGGGAGTGAGAGCTGATTTACTTTTGCTTGTGTGTGTAGCTCAGAGCAAAGTAGCGACGCCGTCGTGCGTAGGAGAAATCCGACAAATTCCGAGTCATTTCGCATCTGATTCCTCTCTAGTGAGTTAAGATATTAATCTAGCACGTTTAGGACTGTTTTATGATGGGGTTTAACCGAGTTCCAGCAGCATTTGATGCACTTCCTTTTCAGTTTGCGACTTCGTCATCTCCGAGAGCTTGCCTACATTTCGAGTGATCGAGAGACCATAGACCCGAGTTGTCTTCATGGAGGGCTGCTCGACTTTGCGATTTCTCACATGTGCATGCGACATTGGAGCCAGAGACGGAGACGGAGAAGGAAGGAGCGACTATCGGGACAAACTCATCTGTTGTGGTAAACAATTGATCAAATACCTTTAGTGCATAGATTATATGGGATGAGTACTCTGCATTGATTAATATAAGAGGAGCATTTGGGGGTTAATCAATCAAATTATAACAGCAATGCCTAATTGTTACTGGTAGTATTAGTCAATGAAAGTAATTGGAACTTGATTAATATTATATCAGCAGATTTTTTTTACCTCTAAGATAATGTGTAACAGTGAGTAGCAAAGGTTAAGAAATCAAGTTAGTTAAGTAAATATCTTTTGACTAATTGATAATGATGAGATGCTAATTTGATTAAGCTGAGATAATTAGGTAAATGTTAAATACATGTATATAAATAGGTATATACAGGTGCAAGAGAAAAAAAAAGGAGGCAATATGTTAAGTAGAAAAGATAAGTAAATAACTGAGGGTCTTATCAATGCATATTCAGTTCAGGTGATGTTGGAAGGTGTATGGTGATCATCTTGTGTACTTGACAGCTGGTGCTTCTTCTATGTAATAAGTAAAAGATGAATAAACAAATTCATTCTAGATATGAATATTTTAGTGATAAATTGTATTGAGTACTGTAGCAATTCTTGAAATTATTGTAGCATCCGAAAATGATATTAATTAAGTGTAATGAAACAAGTGATATTTTAGTTGATAATGTCTACATATTAATATT
>LTAE01012623.1:0-13591 GCA_001647135.1 Pontederia paniculata
TCTTTTACTGATATCTTCATATATGCTTTACCCTATTGAATCATTATCCTTTACATATTGAGCTTCATAGCTAATGGAGGATTGTCTTCCCTGCATTTTGATCCTACAGGCAAGAAAGGTACAAATAGATGATGATTGCACAACGGTAGGTGATGATGATGTTCGTGATGAGATGACTTGCATATGGCATAGGTCCTGGTTATAGGTCAAGTAATGGCTTCCGCAATGATATGTACATAGCATTGACCAGTGGATTGGTCAAAGAAAGGTAAGAGATGTAAGACGGTAGCGTCCTTAAAGTCATGATTTTGCCAGGTGGCAAGGTGTGATTTTGGGGGCGTTACAGAAGGTATCAGAGCCTAAAGAGGGGCACTTCTTAGTTGTCCCTAAGATAGATAGAGGACCATGTGCAAGCATCACGAACCGTTACCGCGCCATCAAGAAGGATATAAGTTAAGTCATAAGGAGGTTATCATGAATTTAATTATGAGGTGATCTGAATTGATTATGATGAGAAGAGAAATTGAATGAATTTTTGGATTTTAACTAGGATTGATTCTCCAGCAAATGATGAATATTGAGGATTAGTTATGATGGAAAAGTTATGACATTGTCCTAGTGAAAAGATATATCATGATTTCTAAGGGGTTATCAAAAATTTAATTTTTGAGGTTTAGATTATCTCTGAATTTATCTGAAATGAAAAGAAGTTTGGAGGATTTTTTTTGGATTTGAATTAGGATCGATTTTCTGGGAAAGATAAATACTAAGGTTTAGCCATGATTGAAAAAAATTGATATGACAATGTCCCAAAGAATGATACAACATGATTTCTAAGGAGGTTATTTAGGGATAGTATTAATGAATAATGTCTTGAGGATGAAATGCTTATAGGAGATCTTTTATATTATGAGATAAATAGAGATATGGATTTTATAATTTTGGATGATTAAATTATAAAACAGGAATTTGACTATATAATTTTCGATGTTAAATTTGAGGATATGAATTTTTCAAAATTTAGATGGATATTCTTTTTAAGGTCATGATAATGATCGTGATTGAAAGACTGAATTATGATGAGTAAGATATATGACATGAGGACAATTGACATGATTTAGATATTATTGGATTATCTTGATATTGATGAATCATATTGAAAGATAGGAAATAGATGAGAAATTTTGAAGAATATAGATGATATTGACAAATTCGAGGACAAATTTATTTTAAGGAGGTTATTATGTAACACTTCAGATTTTTAAAATAAATAATAAATTAAAATAAAGAGAGATATGATAAGATAAGGAAAGATATAGTTGGTTAAGATTAGGAAAAGAGTTTGGATTAAAGTCAAATTGTTATAATTTCTTATCAATTAATATTTCTAATCTTATACAGATAAATATTTAAGGGACTTCTAAACATATGAAATATTATCTTATAGAATTTTAATCGAATTCAAACTCTATCTAGGGATAAATTATCTTCCCTATAAATAGGACCCAACCCCTCATCTCATCCCATAATTTCTTTTCTCTCTCAAATCCAAGGCTACAGAAGTTCTCTCTCTCTCTCTCTCTCTCTCTCACACACACACACTCTCTCTCTCTCTCTCTCTCTTTGTGTCTCTCTCTCTCTCTCTCGGCGACGAAAGGACATGAAGGACCAACATAGACTGTGTCCACATGGGACGCGGACCGTTTTGCGCGCAGAAGAACAAAGCAGACCGCGTTGACGAGGGGACATAGATCGCATTTCAACCTAGAGCACCGTGAAGACCTAAGCAAATGGGTCGTGTCCGAGGAGGACACGGACCGTGTCGCGCTTGCTTGTTCGAGTTCGTGTTTCATCCTTCACAAGCGGAGGAGGAATTGATCGTCGGAAAATCGAGGTATGTAACTAGGAGGATCAACTTTAGGGTCTTTCATATATGTATGATAAAAGAAAACGGATTGTGCCACCATGGACACCGTCCGTTCATCTTGATGAAAACGGCTAACCAAACCCCAATAGCAAAACAGTCTGTGTTATGTTGAATGCGGTCNAATCGGTCCTATCCAGGATGCCAAGTCTCTTATTAGGGTTTTGAAATGCATTAATTTGTAAAACCTAGATTGAGGATTGTTCCTATCTAGGATGACAATTTCATAGATCTCACATCCAACATTGATGACATCAGATGTGGCATGCAATGTATAAAGAATAAATAATTTCCTAGATCCAATGCCTTACAAATAAATTATTCTTATCCAAGATGATAACTCATTCATAAATCATTAATCAAGAAAAATATTTCAGAGGAATCCAACAAAGCATGCACAGGAGATTGAAAAATAACTCAAATTAATATTCACAATATCTAGGGTTCTTAGTTTCCCTTTTTACAAGAATAATTCTCCAAAAGAAAATGACTCTAAAACTTGGGAGTTCATCCTTTGTATAGATGGGAGAAGATACATGAATAATTATAAATAAAATAACACAGAATAATTACACCTTGGATTTCTTGACGATCATCAATTCTGCAACACTTCGTCTCCTTTAAGTTCCCTCTGGCTCCAAGCATCCTTTCTTTAGAGTTTTGTGTGTTATTTATAGGGATAGAGAGGCCTTGGGATGATGGAATTCGTCCAGGATTAGAATAGGATTGATAGAAAATCAGAACCGTCGAAAAATCTCATAAAAATATATTTATATATAATTTTTCGCAAACTATCACGGCCCGTGACAAAAATATCACGGCCATGACCGAACGATGGCATATTCTGGAGTTTGTCACGGCTCGTGACAGAAAAGTCACGGCCGTGACCGAAGATTGGTGCACGTCACGGCCCGTGACAGACATGTCACGGCCGTGATAATCAGATAAGCACGTCAAGCCCGCAACATGGGTCGTGACCGAATTAAAAGCTCAAGATGTCACGGCCCGTGATCTGGGAATCACAGTCGTGATCGAAGGGGAATTCTTCAAGTAATGTCACGGCCCGTGACATACATGTCACGGCCATGACCGAAGCTTGGTTTCATTGTATATGTTGTCAAGGCCCGTGACAACCCATCACGACCCGTGACAACTTATATTTTTCCTTTTTCTTGGATCTTTCCTCTGCCATGCATCCATCAACCCCTGGACATATAGAAAATACACATTATGTAGATGTTGACTCTTAAGTAAGATAAAATAAATAAAATATGAAATATGCATGATTATGCTGATGAAACGTATGTAAATTATGCTTAATATACATTAGAAAATATGACTTAATGAGCAATTATCAGCCTCGGCGGACTGAGGGATTTATCCCTACTATTACTGTTATTGTTAAATGGTTCCATATAAAACAACAATAAATTCTTCGTGAAGTATTGTTGACTTCTTCTGGATCAACTGTTACTGAGTCCATTGGGACTACTATTATTGAAGACTGACTGATGGGTCTAGGATTGACCCAATGGCCTAGTTAGCCATTATGACGACGGATCATTAGAATCTTCATGTACTGTTAATTGCTCATTACTGATTGAATTAAAAGATGCTACCAAGATTAATGAAAAGAAGAATAATGAACTGGACCATACTGATATATGATACACCATGAGAGTAGATGTAACTGATGTTCCTGTCATTTTTACTGAAATGAAAGATGAAAGAGATTGGTACTGATGAACTGATGTCACTGAAAGAAAGATGTAAAGCAAAGTAAAGTTAATATTTTATAATGATGACTGTATGATATAAGATATTCTCTTTTACTGATATCTTCATATATGCTTACCCTTTTGAATTATTATTCTTTACATATTGAGCTTCATAGTTCATGGGAGGATTGTCTTCCCTACATTTTGATCCTGCAGGCAAATAGGTACAAATAGATGATGATTGCGCAACGGTAGGTGATGATGATGTTCGTGATGAGATGACTTGCACATGATATAGGTCCTAGTTATAGGCAAGTAATGGCTTTCGCAATGACATGTATATAACATTGACCAGTGGATTGGTCAAAGAAAGGTAAGAGATGTAAGACGGTAGCATCCTTAAAGTCATGATTTTGCCAGGTGACAAGGTGTGATTTTGGGGGTGTTACATATTCTATCATGCAAATGCTCGTCAAAACTTAAGTTCTCATCAACGCTCAAAATTTTGAGAAATTTGTGGATTTTAGTTCTTGCTTCGAGTTCGAACAAGTTCTTAAAAATTGATAAGACTAATCTTTTGTTTTCTTTTGATCTTATTAGTAAGTTTAAAAATAGATCCACCGACTTTTAGAGCTATATATTCACTATTTTACTATTATTATTATTATTATGATTATGATTATTATTATTATTATTATTATTATTATTATTATTATTATTATTATTATTATTATTATTTATAGATATACTATTTGTTATATATTTATATTGATAACTCAATAATAAATAAATATATTAATTGGTATATTTAGTTACTATAATTTATTAATATATTATTAAAAATACTTATTTAAATAAAATTTTATTATTTTAAAGAAATGTGATATTTTTAATAAAAATAAAGAATATATATTTTAAAGAATAAAAATTAAGGTAATTAAAATATTAATTATATATAACTAATAAGTATTACTTCTTACTTAAATTATCAACTCTATCGAATGACTTAAAAAGATTGAAGTCACTAAAAAATTCAATAACTAACTTTTATTTATAACACCAAATAAATTAGTGAGTTAATATTATTTTTTGAATGATACATATTATATCATGTAGTAAAAATTTTATTATTTTATTAATCAAAATAAGTTATATTATTAATTTTAAAACAATATAGATAAGATTAATTTGTATTATTTCATGAATTTGCATGAAATAATTTATTATCTTATATTAATAAATTTTAAATAACAATAAAATTATTGTAATTTATTTAATTAAATAAATAAATTTTAATTCTAGAATTTCATTCAAACACCTAGCCATCTAAAACATCTAATCATTTTTTCATCATTATAATTTTTATCTAAACATCAAATCAAAATTTATCTATCTAATATATTAGTTCTGCCGGACTAACAAGAACATAAATTTGTGTATCCAAATGTCATCTTTCTTTTATGTGAATAAAAACAAATGTCTATTAACAGGGCTTATAGAAGAAAGTTTATTAAACGTACAAACCAAGATAGAATAAGCTAGGTAATTAGTAGGGGTTAAACATGGCTTGTGGAGGTAATCTAATCTTTTTTATTAATATTTGATGTCATTGATCAACAACACGTAATCTATCCTCCAGAATTAGTTTTCATTCAACCATATACTGGAAGTCCCAATCAAATATATTAATTATTATTTGGAAAAATATATTTATTATTTAACTCGTAAGTTGATTATATTACACTATACATATATATATATATATATTGTTTTGTATTACTTTGGATTTTTGGACAAAATTGCTTTATGAGTTTAATCAATAATGTAATCGCACTACACTATGTGTTCATCATCTAATGTTTCGGTCAAACATTCAATCAACATATTATATATTATTTAATTAAACTGATTTCTAATTTTACAAATAGATTCAGTACTGCAGGTTGTCGTTAAACAAAGTGAGGTCGAATAATGATTTACAATGGCTGATTTGCTAATTTATCAGCCACATAACTAAGATGAAATTAAGAAATCCCAATGTGAAAGGCAAACTCTCAGATATAAATCGATTATATCATATTTCATGGTCATACTGTATACGAAAGAAAGTAATATGTTAGATCTTGCATGTTTGTAACTAATTAGTGTACGGAAAATTGAAACGAGGAGATACAAGTATACATGCAGTTAATTGTGGTGGCAAGTTGTGACAACAAGCCATGCAACAATAACTGGTCTCATGCATGCATGAAGATATATTATATACTTTGCAACCTGGTCTAATGTAGCCATCAAAAGTGTACTAATTAAGTTGAAACGGATGTTGTTGAAGCTTCACTGCCAACGGGATACATGCAAAATTATCAGAGCATGCATGGCATATTGGCATGCCTGCAAAAACAACTTGATAATTATTCAGATTGTACTCCGATGATGGACGGCCTGACAACTAATTAATTGTGAAGCAAGGCTCAACTTGGAAATCATAATAATATTAATTACATAAAGTGATCCAAAAAGATTTCACATGGAAACTTTAGCCGAAATTTAGAGATAGATAGACATAGAACTCATGAACATGGTTCCCTCATAACCTTGGATACTTGAATGTTAATTATATATAGATAAGATACAATACATTCACGAGAAGCCTGAAATATATGTGAGTTAGAGAAAGAGAGAGAGAGAGAGAGAGAGAGAGAGAGAGAGAGAGAGAGAGAGAGAGAGATTTTCCACTTAAAACACTGAACTTGGACTTTGTTAAAAGTCAGCTGGGTTCTAAGGGTTGAGAACCGCCGTAATACTTTTCAGAATCATAGGATTTAAAACAATGATGTTGGCGATAGTAATGTGGCCACGCCTCATAAATTGATCATGTTATGTACTTCATTGCTAGGATAATTTCGTTGCACTTTTTGCTGACATATAGAACAAGCTGACAGCTTACAAAAAGATCATAAAATGTGAAAAGGAGATTTGTTTTTCGTTTTTAAAAAGGAGCGATCTTTTTGTTGATATAACTCGGATGATATGTGAAGAAGGGAATCACAGGTTTTGATTGTTATGTGTGAACATTACTTTCTTCACATTATTCAGGCAACATTTCCATGTGTTGTATCCCTCCAAGGTAATTAATTGGATACATAGAACGACCTGCTTCTGTTTACCTCTCCCAAATGGCAACTTAACTTCATCACCTTGCATAGGAGGTCTAAGCAAAGTCCTTCATGTAGTTTCTCTTTCACGCGCACACATGCATGCGCACGCACCATCTAGTAATTAAATTTTTTCTTGTAGACTGTTATCTTGTTGTTACTGTTGGATTGTACATAATTATAAGTTAATTACTCAATTTCAACCTAATGAAACAACTAAGTAAAAATAAAGATCCTATCCTTTTATTATGCCGTTTCAAAATGAAACAACTAATTTTATTATTCACTGCATGCTTGAGACAGTGTGAAAGATTCAAATTAATAAGTCATAACTCATTGATGACCACCACAATTAGTTCTTTTTAAATAAACTTTGTTTTTTAATTAATCCCAAAATTTAGTTCTTTCTTTAGAAGATTTGTAGCACCCCCCAAAAACACATAATTAATCCCAAAATTTAGTTCTTTCTTTAGAAGATTTGTAGCACCCCCTAAAAACACACTCTGCCATATGGCAGAATGCGCCTTTGGAGACGCTAAGAGGACATACTTATTTGACATTAATATTGAATTAGAAATAAAATCTTTGACTTTAAGGAATGTGATATAATTATTGCGAAAGATAAAATATCAAAATGGAAAAATAAATAGATGTACGTATAATCATATGCGAAATTATGAGAGCATGACAATATTTGAGTCTCACATCTTTACAATTATTAAAATAGAAAAAATACAACTTAATGACATATAAAAATAAATAAAGGAAAAAAAAGTCTAGTAATAAATAAAGGAAAATGACTCTAGTGTCCATGTGCATTTTGCATAACTTAAGTCATATCAACTTTGCATAACTTACATCACGTGTACTTTACTTTCATCATCATTGCATAACTTGCATCATCATTTAATTCATCATTATTATTTACCTCTTGGTTTAAGTTCGTTGTTATATTTAATAACTTTGTGATTTTGGATAAGAGCGCTCATCTTTGGGTTAGCCTAGGTTCAGGATTGCCAAACATGCTCCCTTAGGGGAAGGATGCACGTTAATCCTCTTTGTTACATGGAGCGGAGGTCTTCATACAACGAGAACTCTATAGTTTTGTTGTAACTACACTATAAGTCTGAAACATAATTTATTATAGCATTAATAATATCACTCCCGACAATCGGCCACAATAGCGACCTTATTAAATCTTGCATTTTTTATCTTACATATAATACATAATACATCATAGAGGTCGGTCATAAAATATAGGCATCATATCATAAACTAATAATACTCAAAGTTCATATGAAATCTTATAATGATACATCATCGTACTTTATGTAACATCATTATAATATGAATAGAAAATTATCTTGATTCATATAAAGTCTTATGATATATACTTCATCATGATATTAATCGATAATGCTCAAGATTCATATATAGTCTTGTAACTTGAACTTAATCATGATACAAATAAAACAAAGATCAGAATTGCCTTAAGATATAAGCATGAATCAATAAAAAATGATGTTCAATGTAAGATCTTATGACATTAATATCATCATACAATTACTTCAAACTTATTAATTCAGGATGATGCATTGAGGATCATGAAATGAGTTGAATAATCATGTATTTCTTTTATCATGTCAATTAAAATCATATAGAATCAAATAGATCTTTGAACATTCATATCGTTAATAGATCATATGGTAAGGTCAAAGTAAATCATTTGATGTCAAGAGTTTAGTATGAGCATTGAGTGACTCCAAATTTAATATAAAAATCATACATGACACGTGAGAGATTATGTAGCAATTCTATATATTACAACATATAATTATGGATTTAAAATTATCACAGAAGACATACCATAATTTGTTCACATAATTCACATAACTACTCTTAAAAGCTATTTCTTCGTCAATGTGAACATATAAAATAATTAGAATTTATTTATAACATCTACAATATCAATTACATATCCTTTGGAACAACTTCCAATAAAATATTTATTTTCAACCTTAGACACTTTTAACACAATGTCAATATAAAATTTATAACTTAATCACTTGACATTCATTTAGAGTAATTATAATTCTAATTGAAAGTAGGCTCCTAGATCATTAACATATCACATTTTATCTTATTGTCATTTATTCTCAAAAAATTATAAAAGTATTTATCAATTCCATATCGAGAGTTGTGCATGTGACAGATGAGCCTATTTGGACATAGCATCAACTACCGACCTCGGATCGAGATAAAATCAATTTCTGCTGAAACTAGACTCTTACGCATCAATATATTATTTGCAATTTTTAGATGAGCATAACCTAGTAAATACTCATTCATAACAGAGACTAAAAATTTGAACAGAACTAATAACATGGAACTAATATCATATAAATCTATTACAAAAAATCATTTAAAAATTATCAAATATATATAAGATCAAATATAAAATTATGATTTCTATTATTTAGATTTCGAATCACCTACCTTTTTGAAGAGTCGAAAAGGGTTCTTTCCATATGTTGCATGAAAGACTCCTAAATTATTGTTGATGATTTTGTCTTGTCAAAATCTTCGAAATGATATATAGTTTGTCGGTGCCCCATGGGCAGACGGTATTGTGATGACGCCTCAAAGCTCTTCAATTTTTTTCCTGTCGGCCCTGGAGAGAGAGAGAGAGAGAGAGAGAGAGAGAGAGAGAGAGAGAGAGAGAGAGAGAGAGAGAGACGTCGGGAGGGGTTACATGAGAGGTAACCACTCCCAAGTTTATTTATTTTTTTAGTTATTACAATATTTGTTTGCATGGACCAGCAATCACTAAATATAGAAACAAATATAACTACGTGACTAAAATTTCTGAGAGGAAAACAAGATATATGGCTACATAAATTAAATATGAGATCATTTCTGCACCCTATTTCTTTTCTAATGCAAATAAATCTACACTCCAACTAGGTTAGTCATAATGAAACTGTACAATATCTTATTAAATTAAAAAGAAAAAACAACGGTTTATTGGGCCTTTGGAGAAATAGCAAATGGGTCTGACCTCCAATTGTAAAAGCTAAATATTCAAAAGCCCATTATGAATGCTAGTCCAATACTCACCAGGTTTTCGATTTATGTTCTTAATCTTTTTTTTATTTTATATTTGAATTCGTAAGAAGATTCTAATGTATCAAAAAAGAATTAAATCATCATATCCACTAAATACAACTATTGAAATACCAATAGTTAAATAATTATTTTCATTGACTTGAACAACTGCTTCATTTTTTTATCGCATTGTCGTTCCTAATAAATTGTCGATGCATTCATCCAAGTGAACAAATGAAAAAATAAACAAATATCACTAACTAGTTTTCTTCCCTTTATTAAGTTTTGTTACTCTTTAGGAAAATTATACATATATATATCATGTGTGTGTGTGTATCCTTTCTTTCATGTCTTTGGTGATATAAAAATAAATTGAATAATGAAAATACATTCTGCTTTATTGAACTTTAGAGAAAAATTATTTAAATGCTTGTAAGTAATGCTTTCTCATTTCATATACTTTCTTTTGTTAGTTGGTGCATACATAAATTAACATGTTTTGTAGCTCATATTTAGCATTCTTTCAATTAATTTTGTCATGGCATACATTCATTTCATCTGTTATTTGCTTTCAATTTTCCGAGTCATGATTCTATTTAAGTTTAAGTATTATTTCAAAAAAATACTTGGAGGAAGCGGGTAGGTGGCTAAAAGGGACTAATTATGAAAAGAGTCAACTTCACAAGCAAAAGATCATCATTTCTGAATTTCACGGGCCGTTACAAGCGTGTCACGACCGTGACAACTCTACAAACTTACAAGTGAATATAGCGAGCCACAACTTCATGTCATGACCATGGAATTGAAATCATTTGGGTGATGGAGTTGTTACGGGTCATGAAATGCCCATGTCACGACCATGATGCTAAAGTAACCACACATCCAATGTGACACAATCAACAAATCTCATAACATGTCGTGAGATCATATCATGAGCGATTATATTGCAATCTCATGAGTCACGAAGCGTGCCACTCCATCAATTGCGTAGAGAAATATTGGACATCAACTTGTTACGAGCCACTATATAATATCACGGGACTGTAAGTGCAATATTTAGCAACTGTCATCTTCGTGTTCAACCCTACTCATGGATTGTAATACAAAGTCACGTGTCATGACAAAGGATTTTCATACTTGGAGTCGAAGTCTTGCAAGTCATTATATCCTACCGCGGGTTGTGACAAATCATTCAAATTTGATTTCAGATGATCTTTTGAGGAGATTTCAATGCCACAAGGATTCACATTATTTCTTGTTCAACTAGGGACGAATTAAGAAGAATAATTAGACAAGACTTCATTTCCTATATTGAATGAAAATTAATTCATTCGAAGAATATAAATAAAGAAAGATTCCTATTGTATTCTTAATCTAGTTAGGAATGAGTTATTTGACCAATTATATTAGGAAAATGAGTTAAAATATCATGGAAAGACATCTAATCATATAAAAATACTTGGGAACTATTGGAGATCTACTTTTAATTAATTTGAGAGATTCCTTAAACCCAAAATATCAATCTAAGAAAGAGTTATGAAATTGAAGAAAATTAAAAGATTATCTCATATCTCTTTGGTAATATGACATGGAAAAGGACTTATATCCTATCCCAACTCTTTGGGGAACAAAAGGAGACATATTGACCAGATCTAAAAGTGTTTTGAAGGTTCTATTCTCAACCTCAAAGTCAAGTACTAATTTGAGATAATTTCCTTATTATGACAAGAAAATGTTACTAAACCTTCTCAAAGTCTATTGAAACCCTATACACCCTTTGGAGACTATAAATACACATGTTGAGGGTCAAAATTCATATGCTAGGAGCCTACAACTTGAGCCTTAAAGCTAAGGACATGAGAGCATCTAAAAGACTCTACTAAAAAAAATTACGCATGGTTAGCTCGGAAGGAGAATCATGCAAAAACATTGGCAATCTCTAGAGTACTCTCTATCCATACATTATTGGAATGATCTAAGCATCAAATTCTTCTATCTTTTATCTATCAATTCTTTGTAAAATTTTTAATTGCTAGGGCACACTATAAAACCCATTTTCGATATTGATTATAACTATTTGATTGAGTGTGTTATTTTTTCAGTTTTGATTAAATTATTAGTTGACTGTTGACATGTCCTCTATTAGTTCATGATATTTGTAGAATTGATTATTGACTTTTAATTTAAAGCTTTACATGTCCTATCTTAGTCGAGCCATAACGGCGTATTAAGATCTATGGTATGTTAGATTAATCTCAGAACAAGCAATTCAATAGTTTAGGAATCACAACCCAATGCATCCTAATTTGAGTAGATTTGATGGGTTGAACAGGAAAGGAGTGCTTTCAGTTTATTCGATTAAGGATAATTGATCTTTTAACCGAATGCTAGGTCATATATTATGTGTTCCTAATTCATCTAAGAATTAAATTTATTCATCATTGCCTAAATCAATTCTGTACAAAAGTTAAATAAATTTGTTTCTAATCATATCTCTCATCCAAGTTCCTAGGCATCGTTAGTTTATATTAGTTTAGTTTTCATCTTTCTATTATTTTATAATCCTTTTACCCAATCTTTGTAACCCTATTTAACACTAAAATTAGATTGGGAAGTGCTATGTTCCCGGTATTCGACAAGGCCAATTGGCTTTTCTTTCCACCATTCTCTGGGCGTCCTGCATAGCCAATTGAGCTGAGACCTTAATGTTGTGCTCGGTGGCCTTCTGATGTGGGACCTTTTGTTGAGTTGCCCGAAGAGCCTACCGACGACATCCCCTCATATGTTGCACTGTAAGATTTCTCATGCATTCAAGCCATCTTGGAGGTGATCCAAGCAGAGCAATTGTGCCAGTCAGGGATGATGTAAGAGATACGTGCACATCAGGACAACACTGATGAGATGATTCGCCACATGCACGAGTATCATACCAGCCAAGGACATTATAGGTTGTTCACTCCATTGCGACCGCCACTGCCTATGGATTAATCTAGTTGTATTTTTCCTTCTTCATGCATATTTTTCTTTTTCTTTAGTCGTCGTTGTATCATCTCCTTCGATGAAGGCTTAAACACTGATGGAGTTTTCATTTCATGAATCTTTTGTTAGTATATTGCATATCATGTTTGTGTTTCATTATTTCATTTTTTATATGCTTTCATGCTTAATTTTGAAAAATCCCATAGCCATCTTACTAACCCTTGTTTACTTAACTCGAATATATATTATAGAGTCGTCTTGTATGATCTATGAAATTCAAGTGCTATTTGTTCAAATGTGAATCATCAAGTATGTGTTGAATTCTTGAATCTTGTGGAATACGGTTATAATTTAGTGTAGGATCTAGATGGCACCAAGGGGGAGGGGTGAATTGGTGTATTAAAAATCTTTCTCTCTTTTAGTTAACCTAGATGTGTTATGACAGCAGAAGCATACATATGTGAATATAAACACAAGTAGAGAGAAGAGAGTAGAGAGAAAAACGAACGACACAAACAAACACCCAGTTTGTTGACGAGGTTCGGCCGAACTCCTGGCCTACGTCCCCGCTCCGATCTTCTCCCACGAGATCTCCGGAGATCACTATTTTCTTATTCAAGGGAGAAGGCTCCCTTACAACTTCTCCTTTCTTGCACTGAGAACAAGGAGACAACCTCTTACATAATCCCTCAAGCTCGCTTGGACCCTTC
>LTAE01012624.1:0-10534 GCA_001647135.1 Pontederia paniculata
AAAGCACCGTAGCCTTAATGCATGGCTACAGTGGCTTTTTTTTCGATCATAAAACGGGGCCTCGGCCCAGATTACAAATTCATACAAAATCGAGGGAATGAGAGCCCCTTAGCATCTGCAAAAAGCATCCCAGATAGTTGGCTTGGTGGGAACGTAAGTGTGTGGATGCCGGATGAGTATCTTATACTGAGTTTTGCAAGTTGGTCAGCGCAGATGTTACCTTCTCGATGTGTATGGACTAACTTGAAGTCCAAGAATTTCTCTATCAGCTTCCTGATGTCTGAGATCAAGTTTAGCATTTGTGGCAAGGCGGTTTTCCTTCCCTGAATGTAGTTGACAGCTTCTTTGGAATCAATCTCAAGGATGACTCGTTGGTGTCCCTTGTCATGAGCCAACTTAAGTCCTTGTCCTACACCGTTGAGTTCAGCTTCTTCGATAGTGTTTGCATGTATGTTGGCCACGAAACCACTCAACCAAGCTCCATTTTCATCACGTATTAAGCCTCCAGCTCCCGCATGATTCTCTCTGGCTGATACGTAACATATTGAACCATCAGTGTTGCATTTTACCCAATTGCAAGGAGGGACCGTAGCAGTGCACGTATGTGCCCAGTAGCGCAGTTTTGCGCTATGATCTAACAGTAATTGATCGAAATCAATCGTAGCGATACATACTTGATCGTAGCGATACTACTCAGGATCGTAATGATTGATTTTTCATTATGTGATTTGCAAATGCGGATGTGGATATGAGAGTAGGATTTTATTCTAATTCAGCAAATAATCAAATCACAAACAAATAGGAAAAACCACTGAAAAAATACTAGAATTAATTTCTATTTGATCCCATTAAACACACCTATTCTAGATTGGTCTACGCGACGACGTCTCCGGCCCGCCGTCTCATCGGCGGTATCCCTGCTCATTCCTCCTTCTATTCTTCTAGTCCAACACGTGAGGAAGAGGAGAAGAGAAAAGAAAGAACCAAAGAAGAATAGGGCAAGAAAAAGTCTGGTGAGAGAGATTTTTCAGGAAATTTATAGGCATTGAATTTTAAAAGTCATGAGATTTAATTGAAAAAGTGTCAAGAGTTTTGACCCCTTATTCTCCTATGTAACTCTTGGTCTCCCAATACTTATTTATTTTAAATATTTGTATTTCTTTTTCTTTTTGAATGTGGCGCTACAAAGGGTCCTATAGTTTGCGAGAAAAATAAACAAAAGGAAATTTGATATTTTATGCTATGTTTGCCAGCTATGGTAATCATATGTCGAGTGATGATGATTTGACAATAATCAGAGTGCTTTCGATAATGGAAATCGTCAAGCAATAAAAGAATTTCTTTTCAACTAATTTAATTTGTGTCACTTTAAATTGAATAAATATATAATCTTCGAATCTTAAAATAGATAATAGAAGGATAAAATAATAATATGGGATACGATTAGTGGCGGAGCCATGTGCCTGCCAGCTCCTGCACGTGCAGCCGTTGGTCAGCCCTTATAACTAAATGAAGTATGCACACTGCTATGTTGCCATAGTGGTTAGAGCAGTCCATCTTGTTTGACATGACCCATGTTGTCCCTTGATGCGGACCACATTCAATGGATCAAAGGCGGCGTCGATGATCATTTAACCTTAAAAATGGGTCGTCTTGAATTGGACATGAACCGTGTTCGTTGGCATAGGCGCAATGCGAGTCGCGTTCAACATATCACAACATGGATGGAACACAGGTCACATCACCCCTTGATGTGGACAATGTCCCACGGTGCGAAGACAGTGCCACCATCGAACTGCCAAATCGGAGATAGGACGCGGACTATGTCTCACATTGACACGGATCGCATTCCACGACAACATCAAAACAGAGACCATAATGGAATTGATTACTAGGAAACGGATTGTATGCCTTTTGGGATGCAGACCATGTTCTCTGAGATGATGGTGGTGGGTATGATCCCTATAGACCGAAACTGGATGTGTCACCCCCACGAGGACCATGTTAATCGACCGGTTAAGCCTTGAATTAGGACGTAGAGCTAGTCTCCTTCGACATGCCGCGTCAGAATTGTACCGAAGTGATGCAGACGTGGAATATTTTGCTGCGACACGGGTAGTGTCTAAAGTGTAAAGCATCGAATCAAAATGAACACGACTTGATGTATCACGTTTGCACGACATGGACCGTGTGTTCACAACGTAGGTCATGTCTTGACAGAAAGATGTAAGAATGATAGACCAAAATAGATCGTGTTGTGTCTCAACGTGGGTTGTGTCCTTGAGGTAAATTATTGAATATTGTTAATTTGTTGAGATAAAAATAGTTGATTGTATTTATTGTTTGGATCTTGATTGATGCAAAATGTTAGATTAGTTGAACACAAGAGATAACCTAGATCAAATTGATGATAAAGTTTGAAAGAAGATGTTAATGATTGTGACTGAAATGGGGCATGAAAAGGATGGTCCCCAAGGATTTATTCTTATTGAGTTCCTACAGGTGCTATTGGATCGAGACTATCGAGTTCTTATGAGCACTATTGAGTTTTTTTCAGGACATTGAGTTCTTACAAGCACTACTATATCGAAGAATATTGAGTTCCTCATCGAATTATTAATGACCTAGCTAGTCATATTAGTGTTGAGGAACAAACATTAATTCTCCATGCATTGATAAAGATTTCTCATTGATTGAAATGATTGAACAAGACAAGATAAATAGAAAAGAATGATTGGTCATAAGTTATTGATTGAGTTGGAACATATTGAACAATGAAGCTAATGTGCATGATTTTATGGTACGATTGATGTTCCCGTCATTGATGGATTAGGACAATGAAAGCGAGTTATGCAAGACAAAGCATTGATCATGCATGAACATATAAAAAGATAAGAATATTGGGCATCGTGATTCTATGGTGTCACTGATATTCTTGGCATTGATAGACCAATAATAACGAAAGAGAAATATAAAGTAAAAGATTGAATTGGACAATAACATACTTAGGGCCCGTTTGGCTTAGCTGATAAAAATTACCTAAAAAACACTAATGCTGATAAGCATTTTAAGTGTTGATGCTTATTTTAAAATATAACTAGTTACATGTTTGAATAAAAGTGCTGATAATATTAATAAGTAGTTGTAATATTTGTTAAAATAAATATTGACTAATATACCCTTAAAGTTATATGATAATAATATTAAAAAATATGGATAAAAGAGTAATATAATTAGTTAAAATTAATAAGCAACAATTTTAAAAATAAGCAGGGGGACCTTGCTTATTTTTTTTTCAACTTATAAGTAGTTACCTAACAACTTATAAGTATATTTTTTTAGTTACCAAATATGGAGATTTCCTAAAATTTACTTATAAGTAATTTTAACCTACTTATAAGCTTAGCCAAATAGGCTCTTAGCCTGATAGGCATTGTGTTACTAAAATCCAATTGATATTCTTGTAATTGAATAAGTGTTGAATATCGTTAAAAAAAAGGTAAAAATGTAAAGTAAATAAAAATGATTTGTCGATTGTAATTTCTCCTCTATCATGCCTTTATATATGATTATTCATGTGATATTATCTTTACATATTGAACTTTATCGCTCATGAGAGAATTGTCTCTCGTATTTTTTATCATACAAGCGATAAGGCCGATGATAGGTGACGACACTAGTGATGCAAATTCTTGTGATATGAAAGCTTGCAGATGATAGAAGTGTAGGCCTCAATTTTATTATTTTTTTTTACAAAGTCATTGGATCATTGTCAGTTATGTCATTTCTTATTGGAATAATGTATTAAACTATTTTATTTGGCTAAACTATTGAAAAGAGTTTCATATCAAAAAATATTGCTTCCGCATGATATGTCTGTATTGATGCAATTGGTAAGTCAAATAAGTGATTTCATAAAGTCTCCAACTCTATATTGTACTACTTGATGGAGTCTGAATTTAGGAGTGCTACAATATAGCTAATACAAAATGAGACACTCAATTGAAATTTTTTGGGATATTCAAAGTCGAAACCTTCTTAAGAGAAGAGTTTCTTGTCACTTTATCCTAAATTCATTGATTAGTTGGACGTATTTTGGAAATTAGAACTCATTGATTATTTGAACGTGATTTAGAAATTAGAATGAGATGAGATGATTATAAAAATTGAGTTTGATAGAATTTAAAGGTTAAGACCAGAGTCATATGAGCATATATTATTATAAAATTTGAGGGAAATTACTGGCCCTCTATCTTCTTGTTTCTCTCCATTTTCTTCATATTTTTTTCTTTCTTTTTTTATGTTTTTAATTTAAATTCAAATAATATTATTAGGTCTTCAGTTATAGTTTTATACAAGTTCAATAATATAACTTTAAAATTGTTAAATACCTCCATCTTCTAGTTCTCATTTTCTTAAATTATAATATTATACTAATTTAATATAACTATAATATTGTTAAATATCTCACTATTTTCTAGGTTATTATCTTCTTAATATTTTTTAATTCATGTTCAAGACAGTATTTTTTATATTATGCATAAGATCAATTGTATATTTTTATTAAATTTTTTTCTTAAAATATTTTATTATATTATGTCTAATCCAATTAATATTTTTATCTACGTTAAAATGTTTATTTTATCTTTCATTTTTTTACATTTTGTTTAAACATTTATTAGAACTTATGTACTAAATCAATTGTTTAATTTCTCCAATCTCAATCATACAATTTTAACTAGGCAAGTGATTTTTATTTAAAAATCACAATTTTTTTCAAGTTTTATATTTGGACGAATCGGTTTTTGTTAACTTATTGATCCTCTCTCTCTCTCTCTCTCTCTCTCTCTCTCTCTCTCTCTCCTCTCTAAAGTCATTGCAAACTGTGAGTAAAAATACAATAATATGCGAAGTCTCACAATTCAGTTCACTTTATTATTATTTCAGTAAAAAGATGAAAGTGTTTGCAAACCACAAGTACCTGCGAGAGAGATTGAATAGAAAGAAAGACACTTTGAATTTATAGTCATCAAGCAGATATATGATATATCAATGGGAAGATACACGGCAGCTTCCTGAGCTTATTGCCTAGCTAGCTTGATGCTATAAACTGGAAGGGACACGTCTTATTCTTATACTAAACTTTGGCTTGGTCATAAAAGCAGGCACAGATGAATGAAATCAATGAAGGCAAGGAGATGAGATGGGGATGGGGCACCCCCAAACATTAACTTATATGACCTCTACTGCCTCCCATCTTTGTTTCTTCTGTTCTTGCTTGTCTTCTAGAGAGCGAAAAGTTGGGATACAATTAGACATCTGAGATTGAGTTAAATTAGGCAAAAATGCTAATGTCAAAGAGTCCTATTGTTGGCGAGAAAATAAAAAAAGGAAATTTGACATTTCATGCTATGTTTTATCTAATACCTGTCCACAAAGCCTATTCCTATTGGACCTAACAAAACATTCACCTCTTCAGCCAAAAATTTATGGATTTATCTTTCATCCAAAATTCACCTTTTATCACTTAGTTTATACTTAATGACAAGTTCAGATATTCTATATATCGTCAATCATGTTTAATATTCCATTGATCTAATACTCATGTCATAATTCTATAAATATTTTGCTGATTCTTTTATTATGATTTATTTCTTTTGTCTTGATCTTATTCTTCTATTTATTTAATCATAATTGTGAACGGTCAAACCAAAAATTATTAACATGTAGCATCTCGAAGATCTATTCGAGACTGTGTGGCGAACATCGATTTGTTTTGCATGGCGGAGCTCATTTTAAAAATATTACCATGTAAACTATAGTTTCATATGTGATTTAAAAGTAATCAGAATTTATCCAATAATAAAAATCAGATGAGACTTCTTAGTTGAATTTTTTAATATATTCAAATTTATTTTTTTAAGCGAGGAATCTCTATGAATTTTGAAAATTACATGGCCCAAGATGATTATAAAAATTGAACGAAATTACTCATCTCTATTTTCTTTTCTCTCTCCATTTTTTCGGTGGATTTTTTCTTTGTTTCTTCTTTTATTTATTTATTATTTAAATTCGTAACAATATTATTGGATCATAAGTTATAGTTTTATACAAGCTCACTAATATGACTATAAAACTGTTAAATGCCTCACCATCTTCTATATTCTTATATTTTTTCTCAAATTATACTTTTCTACTAGCTCAATAATATGACTATAATATTATTAAATATCTCACTATTTTCTAGGTTCTTATCGTCTTAATTTTTTAATTCATGTTCAACGCAATATTTTTATATTATACATAAGATTAATCTTATTATTTATTAAAATTATGTTAAAATATTTTATTATATTATGTGTGATCCAATTAATATTTTTATCTATATTAAAAATATATTTTATCTTTCATTTTTTACATTTTATTTAAACATTTATTAGAACTTATGTACTCAATAAACTCTTTTTATTTCTCCAATTTGTACTTGCCAAAATTTACATTTATAATTGTAATCTTAGAAGGAAAAATTATAAACCTTAGATATTTTCACTACTATTTTTAAATGGCTATAATTAGTCAATGCTATGTTTAACATTGTCCTTGTCGCATCATTTTTTTGTTAAATTGACCATGCATATGGTCTCAAATCCTTTTCCATTTTTTTCCTTGTGGTCCTAGATTGCTTACATAATTTCATAAAAGACATAGACTCGTCGCATTTAATAGTTCTTTAAACAGTGACATTTCTAAACGCGAACATATACTTTCTTTTAATCGGAATTTTCAATCATGTAAAGTTGTAAACCAATTAATAAATCCTTCCTTTAGATCCGTTTGGAAAATTAATGTTTAAAGAGTTATTTTTCCTAGTTTTGGTTATGTAAATGAAAAACAAATAGTTCCAAAAAAAAAAATTCATCCAATAAAATGGAGTCATTTTTTTTTACTTTGTTTTGTTCTGCCCCTTTTAGCATACAAGTAGATCAAATTAGAACGCTAAATCTTTCGATCAAGATCTAAAATTAGTAGATATTTAAGATTACTAATATTTAATTAATTCAATATTTGAACGTGTACGATAAACATAAATCATAATTAAGATGTACCATAAACATAAATCATAATTGAGATGGTACATCTAAGATTCAAATTTTGTGCTATTAATTTTTTCTCTTTGAAAAATGTAATTTCACTAAATAATTTTAGAACGCTAATTTGAAAACATAACAGGCCAGAAAAAATGTGAACTTTGTGTAATCGAAAAAAATAATGTGAACTTAAGGGGAAGAATTCAACTACACAGTCTCTATGCATCTCACCTAATCTCAAGGAAATAAATCAAAAGCAATGTGCATGCATAAGATTAAGAATTGCTGTTTTCGACATCAAACAAGTCAATAATGATAAAAAAAATACAAAGACGAATAAGTTACATATCGTTGGAGTTGGAACACATGCACGGATCATGCCGAAAGAAACGAGTCACCAAATCGATCAATAATTTAAGATTGCATAAGTAACACGTTATCTTATCTTGGTTGGTGTACGGCAACGTACGGCGTCCCAATTGGTCAAGTCGTCCCTATCGCGGCACATTAAACAATAATTAATTGCCAATTCAATGTGTGACCGGCGAGAGATGGAGGCGTCGTCAAATTGCTACCTTCAACTCATGCTTTTTCCTTTTTTTTTCTTTTTATTTGTCAAGTGGGAATTCCGACTAATATGTATCATGATAGATTAAAATGAATTTTTTTAAAAAAAAATATGTATATAGAACTAGAACTTAAAATTTTTTTAAATAGATAAATCCGTTATCACTTTATTTCAATATCGTCGATTCAGAAAGAAAAATTGTGATGAATATTTTGGGGATCATCCGGAGATAGCTTCATCCATGTTCAACAGTGGCGTGTGTGTCTACTATCATCCGTCCCCCGTCACGCCCTTTTATTAGTAATCGATTCCGACTATTACACATGGTCATCATGACCATAATGGTCTCTTACCCTGTAATGGTCATCGACTTAATGACCATAACGGTCCATCACTGCCGTGACTAGTGATCACGACTGGTCACATTACAACAATCTCTCACTTGACCAGCGTGGTCACTATGTCAGTATTCCCACTATCAGTGAATAGTCTAACTGGAGATCATGTCCCGAAGTTTCACTATTTGTGAATACTTCACATTTACTCAGTCACTCCTGAGTCTCATCAAGCCCACATGCTTGATGTCCCGAAGTTTCACTATCCGTGAATACTTCACACTGACTCAGTCACCCCTGAGTCCCATCAAGCCCACATACTTGATGTCCCAAAGTTTCAGTAACTGTGAATACTTCATACTGACTCAGTCACTTCTGAGTCTCATCAACCCCACATGCTTGATAAAAATACCTGTTGCAATTTTCTTCGTAAGGGAATCAACTAACTTATCACTGGTAGGCATATATGTCACTGTCACTGCCTTTTTTTCGACTATATCCTGAATATAGTGATATGCTATCTCAATATGCTTTCCTTTTGAACTATTGGCTCTACTGTGTATCAAGTTTATCGCTGCTTGATTAACACAATACATGGGCAATGGTCATCTGACCAAATTGAGCCTTAATTCTAAAAGGAAATGCTTGAGTCAAAACACCATGGGTGGCTACTGTACTACAAACAATATACTCAGCCTCTTGTGCGTGTCTCACCACACACCCTTATTTCTTGCTACCCCAAGAAATGGCTGATCCACCCAGAAGGAACAAGTGACGTGATGTAGACTTTCGGTCGTCAATATCCCCCCGAAGTCTGCATCTAAATATCCTACTGTCTCGAGTGTGTCAGCCTGGTATGTCAATCTCAGTTGTACAGTCCCATTCAGATATCGCAGTATCCTTAATGGCTTCCCAATGAGTCTTTCCAAGATTACTTTGAAATCTGCTCACAATGCTTACCGCGTAAGCCAAATCGGGTCTCGTACATAGCATTGCATACATTAGGCTGCTCACCCTTCCGCATATGGCTCACCCAAAAGGGTCTTGCCCTGCGTTGGGACACTGGCTCTTACTCAGCCTCTTTCCAACCACAAGCGGTGTAGGTGCAGGACTGTTATTATGCCTCCTGAACCTCCTCAATACCTTATTATTGTACTTTTCATGGCTTAAACTCAAGCTCCTTGAGTTTCTTTTGTCATGACTGATTTGAATGCTCAGTACATATGAGGCATCGCCCATGTCTGTCATTTCAAATCGCTTGCTCAATTTGTCCTTGACCTCATTGAGCATCTCTACATCATTTCTGATAAGCAGTATGTCGTCTACATATAGTGATAGTATCACAAAAACTGCTTTCTTTTTGCTTGATGTAGACATAATGATCCGATTTGTTCGTCCTGAAACCAAATTGGACAATCGTCTCATGAAACTTATCATTGCCTAGACGATTGTTTTAGATCATTCAATGATTTTCGGAGTTTGTATACTTTATCCTCCTGACCCTTTACCTGAAACCCTTCAGGTTAACCCATATATACGTCCTCTGACAGATCTCTATTCAAGAATGTTGTCTTGACGTCCATTTGGAACAACTCCAAATCCATATATGCTACTATGGCTAATATCGTCCGTACTGACGCAAACGTAGCCACCGAGGAATAAGTCTCCTGAAAATCAATACCGGTCTGCTGAGTATAACCATTGGCCACCAACCTCGCTTTATATCCATCAAGAGAAATATATGCTCGGTGCTTCTTCTTGAATACTCATTTACATCCTATGTGTTGTCTTCCACCCCGGAAGATCACATAATATCCACACTCCGTTGTTCTGAATCGATTCAAATTCAACTCTCATGGCGGCCGCCCATGACTTAGATTCACTAGAAGTCATCGCTTCCCTCAAGGTGATAGGATATGTACCATCCTCTATTTCCATATCAACGGAGTAACACGATGCCTCGCACTCGTACAGAACAAAATCATCCAAATGTGCGGGTGTTACGCGTGGGCGCTTGGTGTCAGTTATACTCGTGGAACTACCCTGTTCCACCGCATCCAAGGGTATCTCGCTTGGAACTGGATCATCAACTCCCACTGTTGGATAGTACAGTGGATCTCCCCAGTCGTGTCCATCATCTCCTAGAGTCGTGAGGGTATCATCTCCCTCCCCAACCTGCTGCTTTTCATTCTCTAGAAAAGCATCATCACGACTCTCTATGAGGCTTTTTTCCTGATGGAAAAATTTGTACCCTTTGGATTGCTCACTATATCCAGTAAATATGCACGTTTCTATCATCAAGTCGAGTTTGTCCCTGAGCTAACTAAATTGACTAAGGTCCTCTAGTCCAGCTTGTCCCTTGAGCTGACTAGGAATTAATATGTGCGCCTTACATTCCCACTTCCGGAGATGACCCATCCCGGACTTTCTATCAACCCATAACTCATATGGTGTTGATACCATGGAGTTTGTGGGAATTCGGTTCCGTATGTAACTCGTGATTCTCAAAGCTTCACCCAAAAATGCTTTGGCATACCCGAGTG
>LTAE01012626.1:0-12503 GCA_001647135.1 Pontederia paniculata
ATGTGAAAACCAAAAAAATCACAAGAGAATTCAAGAGAGAAGTTACAAAGAAATAACAAAAATAAATATGATCAAAATCTGATCTCATTATTTTTCTCATTGACTTTGGAGTTTATATAGACAAACAAAAAATAACTATACAAGAATAAAATTTGTTACAGAGATCTTAATGATCATATCTTCTAATGATTTGATGGTTCTTCTGACGATTTGATGGATCTTCTACCAATTTGTTTAGATTTTTCAAATTTAATATCTTCTGACGATTTGATGGATCTTCTACCAATTTGTTTAGATTTTCCAAATTTAATAACCTTTATAATAAAATAAATAAATAGGATAATCGGAAGTTAATTTTAAGTTCATATTATTAAAAAGATTACTTTCCCATTAGAGTTTGAGCTATGAATAAAGTTATTGTTATTTTTTTAAAAAAATAATATTATCTTTAAAACAAAAAAGTAACGTTCACGAGGTTATAATTTTTTTGATGGACGGTTGATAATTTTCGTGTATAGTCCCTTAACTTTGCTCGAATTCCACTTTAGTTCTTGAAATTTAATTTGTAAGAAACTGCTCCTTTAACTTTGCAACTTACTCGAATTTTAGTTTGTAATTGAATGGTCCCTCAATTTTATAATATGTTCATCAAAGTTAGGTCCCTTTCATTTAGGAATATTGTTTTGTCATTTTTTTTCCACGTGAGAACGTGAAAATTAATATTCATTATATCTACACTATTGTATGTATTCGTGAGAATACATCAACACATAAAATATTATTACATTTCATCTCCTACAAGAGTGATTTTTATAATTTTTATTCAAAAATAAATATTGACCGCCATCAAATTTCACCAACACGTGCATCTTTCTCCCAAACATTGATGGCTGCAAACCTTCTTTTTTCTGGTGTAATTTATAAAAGGGTTATTTTCGCTAACACCTTGTACTATAATTTTTTTTCTGCGAGTAACCCCAAACTATAATTTTACTGATTTTATTCTCTAAACTATTTTTGCTTTGACATTTTAGTCCTAATGTTTGATTTTGTTATTTTTTCTATTAAAGTTAAATTTTTATCTTTGTTAAATGACATTTGTACTCTTATTTTAAAGTTTAAAACAATTTTTATCTTTTATTACTTATTTTATTAATCTAAAAAAGGATAAGCAAAAAGGTATAAGTGTTTTAAACTAATAAATAATAATAGATAAAAAAATTTAAACTTTTACGTAAGGGTACAAGTGTCATTTAACATATCTAAAAAATAAAACTTCAACATAAAAATTGATAGAGGATTAAAATGTCAAAGCAAAAATTGTTTAGGGACTAAAATCGGTAAAATTATAGTTTGAGGTTATTCGGGAAAAAAATTATAGTACAATAGGTGTTAGAGGAAATAACCCTTTATAAAAATCATTTACTTTTGTATGAGATGAAAACCAACAATATTTCATATGTTCATGTTATTCTTACATATACATACAACAACATACACACAAAAATATTAATGTCCACGGTCTCACGTGGACAAAAAAATGACAAACCAATATTCTTAAATAAAAGGGACCTTCGATGAACGTATTATAAAGTTGAGGGATCGTTCAGTTACAATCTAAAATTAGGGGATCATTTGGNATAATAATAATAATAATAATAATAATAATAATAATAATAATAATAATAATAATAATAATAATAATAATAATAATAATAATAATAATAATAATAATAATAATTAAGGTGGGCCAACACCATTTAATAACTGACACCTCAAACTCAAAAGGCTTGAAAACTTAGATAAATCTAAGTCATTAATCTTTTTTTTCCACTCCTATGACTCCTTTGGTGTGGGGTTAACTTATACCAAGAACAAAGTTGGGTTCATGTCTCCCCATCTAAACATGGAACGCCCTTGTCGAACACTTTTTTGCATTTATATTTGAAAAGGTGATGTCACTGAATTCCTACTACAACCAAGAACATAGAGTTTGTTCTTTATTTCTTTTTTTATTTTTTTCAATAGTTAAATATGCAAGATATTAGTTTAAATAATAATATTAGTCAAGTACAATATTTATTAATGAGAAAATTTAAAAAACATATAGTTATGACTATCTCAAATTTATTCTTTAATATTTTTGTATTATTTAGTCAAGATTAACTTCCAATTAGCATTATTATATTATTAAAATGGGTTCCTTAATGAATGTTTTCAATTTATTAGTATTAAAAATAACTAATCCCTAAACATAGAATTAAGATTATTTCAAAATTATTTTTTAATGTGCTTGTATTAGATTAATTTTCAATTAGCATTATATTATTAAAATGGCTCCTTAATTATAATTTAGTGGTGATAAATAATAAACATTATTATAATTATTAATTATTAATTTTATTATTTCTTATTCTTATTTCAATAAAATACTAATTAAATTTTTTTTCTAATTCCAACCAAAAGAATTGCACAAAATAAAATTGTTCTTACACAAACTTATTCCTATCATGGGAATGTGGTGTTCTACAAAACAGCCCCAAAGTGATCATGGTAGAGGAAGAACTATTAGAATAAACATACAAAACCTTATAATATAATAGCAGAAGCATATAAATCGATTGAGCACTTAAGATTTCAGCTGTAGTCTAAATACATAATGTGTTAATAACAAAAATCTTCTAATTCATAAGTCACACAATATGGTGAAATTTTTTGAGTGTTGACTTGAATTAGGGACCATGCTCTTTAAGAGTATTTATAGATTTTCTCTCATGAAGAAAGTTATTTTGTCTAGTTAATATAGTTATTCATTTATAAATTAATATAACTACTTAATATTATATAAATAATTTAACTAATATAATAAATTATCACCATATGATTTTAAACATTAAATTTATATTAAATTCTAATATTCTCTCACTTGGTCGGATCATTTATTATAATTTACACAAAACCTAATAATTGTTATGTGATGTTAGAATAAACATACAAAACCTTATAATATAATAGCGAAAACATATAAACAAAATGAACACTTAAGCCTTTAGTCATAATCTAAAAATATAATTTGTTAACAACAAAATATTCTGATTCATATGTCATACAATATAATGAAAACTTGTGAATTTTGGCTTGAATTAGGTAATTTGCTTTTTAAGAGTATCTATAGGTTTTCTTCCGTTTATAACTATTCATTTAGAAATTATAAGAACTACTTATATCACATAAATAATTAAATTAATATAAATTCTAACATTCTTCCATTTGGTTAGACCATTTATTATAATTAATTTTTATATATTATCTTACGGATATATACTTTACACAAAAAAATAAATCACATAAATCATGACGGTGGGTCCTTTATCTAATAAGTAGTACCTTCAATGTATTACAATTTAATCATAATTTCTTTTGAAAGTTCCAAATATGATAATCAATATTTTGTATGAATAATTCATATGCTTATAGGTCCTCCAATAAAATGTGGCATTCTCATAATGTGTGCATACCAAATAAAAGAAAAACACATAATAATACAAATTTTCATTAAACAGTGTTTGCGCTTGTATGTTATATAAACACTTATATTTAATGTGCTCCTTCAATTACTAAACACTTTTATGTTGATAACATGTTATTTTGACTCCTAAATTTATATAATTAGCCAACAACATATTATTAAATTGTCACGTCCGAATAAACTTAACATCTCAAAATCGAACGACAAAATTTTTCAATAAAACACCACAAGAAAATTCATAATTTGCGACGGCACCTCCTTGCAAAAACACCCGTTGCAAATTTTTTGCGACGAAAGTGTTATACTATATGGTGATATTTCCGTTGCAAAAAATCTGCGACGAACAATTTTGCGACAGATATGCGACGAATGAACTGTTGCAAATTGTGAATTTTCTTGTAGTGAAATATGATATCATCTCAAAATAAAACATAACTCCTTTAACAAGTAAGTTGAAAATATTTCTTAAAAACTACTTATATCATTTGTTTACTAAACTCACTTCTCCTAATAAATATTACAAGTAGTGAACAATTTTTTTTATCCACAGAAATTATTTACTTATGTAATAACTAACATATCAATGAATGCTAAAATATCATCAATATCAAACAAGATGATTTTGCTCCCATTAACTTCATGATATATAAAATGATCAATAATACAAAAATCAAATGAAATCAAAATTAAAATAAAAAAATATAAGTTCATTTTTTTATTTTATAAAAATTGTAAAATCATGCACACATGTAACATAAATAGACACATAAAAAGATTCGTACACATAAAATATGTTTGGCAATGCAATTCATATCAAAATATCAATTTATGTGTCATTAAAATTTACTTGTGAGCAAAAATTTTAACACACAAATATTTCATATCAAAATACATACATGAACCATGTGTCATTAAAATATACCTGTGGACAAATATTAACACAAAATTATTCCATATCAAGATATATACATGAATTATATGTAATTAAAATCTACATGTGGACAAAGATTTTAATACATCATAATTTCTTGCTTTAAATTTTATGATAAAAGAAATAAAGAATAGTAATCTTCCAACCTAATTAAATATAAAAATATAATTAATATTTTTGTGGGGTAAAATTAATCTATCTTTTATGTTTAATTAAAAATTCATGTCATATTCTAAATATAATTTACATAATCATATAATCAAATAATTAAAGATGTTGTGGCTACTGTTTAATTAGTGAAATATATCAAATCATATAACATCAAAATAAAATATGTTAGAACATGCAAATCTTATGCATGACATAAATTAATAATTAATTTATGATGCAAAAAATGTCTTAACTTACATTAAAATAAATGTTGCTATTTGGACCAAAAAAATCATAATGACTACAAATAATCATGCAAAATAATTATAGAATTAAATTCAGTCATTTTTTACCTCATAGAAATATTTATTACATGTAAGCCCAAAATAATATACTTTTGCAAAGTTCATAATCTTTTAAAAAATTGTCAATGAACTTAACATAGTTTACAAAAAAAAATTAATAAGCTATTGTCATAAGAGATTGAAATACCTTTCAAAGCAAATAAAAATATGGGTGTCAAGTTTGTTATCCAATGATGCATGAACTTAATAGTTTCATATTTTCTTCTTTCAAAATCATAAGTTTGTCTTATCAAATAAGTATAATAATTTATACATATGATGTTAGCATAATAATTTGATTATGAAAAGAATAATGTGCAAAATCATAATATATCCTTCTTACCAAATCAATATTTTGCATGATCAAGAAAGTAATATGACTATCAAACAAATAATATATAATCTCAAAAATATTATTTCACAGTATATAATTAAATATTATAACCAACACGATAAGTAGTTCACATTAATCACATAATACAATATAAAAATAATAAACATTATCATAAATGACCAATAGTAAACAATAGCCATAAGTATGATAGTTTAATAATATATGGATGACGTCTTCTAAAAGCAAAAAGGTTTACAAAATTATATAAGTATAATAAAATTCATATGCAAAATAATATGCTTCTAAAAACATATAGCATGTCCATGCAACTTAACATTATATGAATAATATCTTTCAAAACTAATAATTTTGTAAAATCAAGAACTATGACGAATGTATAGTTTTGATAAATGCTAAAAAATATACTTTTAAGAAGATGAAATATCATGTCTTATATATAAATGTTAAGCTAGAAAGTTTATACAAATATATAAACTTTAATATAAAATTGTAAAATACAATTTCATGCCATTTATCAAAAATATGCACACAGTCATAATCATATTTATGCACTATATGTGCATCTATGTCCATAAATTAAGAATGACAAAAAAATGTTAGGAAAAGATATAAACATTCAAAAATATAAAAGTGGAAGCATATAAATAGAAAGCACTTAAGCTTTTAGCCATAACTTAAATTAACACATAATGTATTAATAACAAAAAAAATATTAATAGACCACATAATATAATGGAAATTTAATTAAATTAAGAACTTTGCTCTTTAAAAATATTTATAAGTTTGTTCCCGTCAATAAAGTTATTTTATGTAGTTAATATAATTATTCATTTAAAAATTATAAAAATTGCTTAATATCACATAAAAATATCAGATAAATCATTCAATTAATATAATAAATTCTTATTGTGTAAATTTAAATATTAAATTTCAACAAAAACATGAAGGAAGGTGACAACAATATCCTTGATTGCAAGGAAACGAAGAAAAGGAAACAGGAGCAAGCTCAAATCTTTGTCCAAATTATTGATATGTTACATGGGATTCGGACTTTTTGTTTAATTTTCTTCCTATTATCATTTCATATTGCTTCCATTATTCTCCTTTTTAAAGTAAATTAATTATTGACTAGATTGGATTTTGAAAAAAGAAGTAAATTAAAATAATATATCATATTCATATTGCCGTGAAATAGTTGGACATTTTGGTTTGCCAATTAAATTGGCAAAAAAATTATGAAACTCATATGGCATGATTTAGGAGATCTAATTTTCAAAAAATGAATTAAAGAAAATGTTATGAGTTAATATGTGAGCTCATGTCTTGCTGTATTGGATATTGACGAAATTAAAATGTTATGGAGCTAATTATAGAATAAATAAAATTCTGATACTATGTTAAGTAAGTTTTTAATTGAAATCATATTAAATGGATTGCGTACACAAAGATACAAAGTTTACAATATACACCTCTTCAAATATCCATGTACGTAATTGCAAGATATTTTTTAAAATAAAAAATGTAGAAGCACAAAATATGGGATAAACAACACGGAATCTAGTTTGGGTTGAAATTGGAATGTATATATATATATATATATATNTTTTGTTGTGAATTAAAATATGAAATAATAAATCTAGCACGTCATGAAGTCTACAATCATAAAATTAAAATAACAAAAAAATCAAATGTCAATAACATAATTTATAAATAAAATGAACGACTATGTACATAGTTTTTTACATATCTATTTAGATTTTTTTTAATACGATTTATACATGTCAAGGTCGTGATACTTAACATCGTAATTTATTTCTGTTTAAATAAATATAATTAAAGTTGGGTGTTTTTGTCAATCCAAAAATCTTATTGTCGGTCCCTTTTTACCTATTTTATTCTTGATTTTTTTAGTATTTTTCTACTATTTAAAAGATGCACAAGTTCCAAAATATGTACAATCTTATTTTTCTTTTATTATAATATTTTATTATTTTATATCTTATTTGGATAAACTAAAATATATTTTACCTGAGATTTTATTTGCATATAAAATATTTCTTAGATATTCTTTTATTTTAAAATGTCTTAATAGAAAAATAATACTAGGTTGATATGTTTTACACTCAAACTATGGTTATATCTTCAGATTTACCACAAAAACTATATATAACAATAATAATAAGTTATAGTAATTTTATTTGAAATTATCAATACATGTTCTGAAAATATTAATTTCATAAAACTTTGTTAGACACTAGAGGTTTAAAAATATAAAAAACATAAAATTTAGAGTCATTATAACAAATAGAAAAAATAAAATATTATAATCATAATAATTAATTGTATAAATAGAATATTTCTCATAAAAAATTATTTTAATAAGACAAAAAATTTATAAAATATAAGAAGAAAACTTACTATGAAGACTTTTTAAAAAAAATATTTAGTTTTTAAAGAATGAAAATATAGACATATAATATTTTATATATATTTGTAGCGATAATAAGAGCACCTTTATAATTTAGAGACGCATTTAGAATAGAGGATGAAAGAATCAGTAAAGAAAGTCGTTATACATATTTTTTTCTTCTAATTTTCATTCTGAGAAGACATAATTATATGTACTGATCATTAATTAAAATTTTGATTCTTTATTAAATTTGATCTTTACTTTGGTGATAAATTATGTACTAAAAGAATTTTATATGCATAAAAAATTAAGTTCAAAATTTCATTTAACAAAAAGTTGCTTTTCGCTATAGTCAACCTCGGTTGTTGTGGACATTGATATTTTCGGATTTTCCATCGGCATCATTACTATGACCATGCTTTTTTAGCCATATATATTCAACAATTCGGACCACAATGAAATTTCCGGACAAAGATGTTATGAAAGACAAATAAGAATAAATGTTACATATATATATGCTTAGGTTTAAGCATTCTTGATCCACATAGGTTTAAAATATATGCTCATTTTCTATCACCGTGTGATTTTAGTTTTGAGTTTAGAAGTATTTTATCTTGAAAAATAATAACATAATTCTTCCATATTTAATAACTAAAAAAATATTGATCATCAAGAAAATATTTCATATTAATTAAAAAACTAACTAAATGAGAACATAAGTGTAATCCAGTGAAGTACGTCTCAAAAGTTTCGACTTCCATTTTCATTCTGAGATTTATATACTTATTGAATTCTCTAGTTATCTTCTATTATATTAGGCCATGAGTTCTTTGTTAACAGAAAAAAAAAGACAAAACAAAGAAAATCAAAATTTGAGAAAATAAACTACCTTTCTATTATTTTTTTTGTTTCTAAGACAGCTTTCCCATTTCTTCAAGTTATATACTACACATCAAAATAAACTCTTTCTCTTAAATTTATTTCTTAAAGAAATACTTTTGTTGCTAGTTTATTTATATTAAATTGAATAAAACCGTGCATTTTTCATAAATATTTTTATCAACCATTTTCTTACTATTCTTCATGATCGAATATAACAAATAGAAAAAAAATAAATGGGTTTGTGACCGAGCGATATCGCACACCATCATTTAGCTACTCTAATTCTTTTCTTGATATTGATAGTAATATAAATGTATAAAAGCAACTGAGACATTGATCATGATCTTAAAGATATTTTAGGAACTCATAAGAGTTCATTTACGGTACATAAAGGGAGAAATATCTCAATCAGATTAAATAAAATAAGATCTATGACTACACAAATAAGAATTTATTTATTTGTTGAAAGCAAAAAAAAACTTTCATGAATTGATGATAATGAAGAAATTATCCATAGAAATATGTCTAGCCAGAATCCAGAATAATAAATTTGAGCCTATTTTTCACTTCTTTTCTTTCGGTAATTTATATTCTCACAATTTGTTTATTATGCAAATAAAAAAACAGCATGCACAGCAGCGGCCAAGACGCTGTCCTAATTCTTCGATGCAGCAAGCTTGCGAAGCTCCTCCACCATGGCGTCCAAGTCCTTGTAAGAGCTGCCTCCTTCTTGCACCGCCTGCGCCGCCATCTCCTTCACCTCCGATGCCTTCTTCCTCCTCCCTTTCCAGGCGTCGCCGACGGCCTCGGCGAGGACCCGCGCCAGCTCGTCCGGGTCGGGCACTGCGTCCGAACCGCCGTCGCACACCATCGTCCCCGTCCCCACGTCCTCCGCCATCAGCCGCGCGTTGCTGAACTGGTCCGCGCCCATCGGCCACATCAGGAGCGCCACCCTCGCCGCCGTCGCCTCCAGCACCGAGTTCCACCCGCAGTGGCTCAGGAACGCGCCCACCGCTGTGTGATTTAGTATGGCCACCTGCGGTGCCCATCCCCGTATCACCAACCCCCTGCCGGCAACCCGCGCCTCGAATCCCTCCGGAACAGCCGTGTCGCCCGTCGCCGACCACACGAAGTTAGACCCGCTCCGTTCCAGCGCGGCCGCCACGACCGTGGCCTGCTCCGGCGAGAGGACCTTTTGTGACCCGAAAGCCACGTACACCACCGACCCTTCCTCGTGGCCGTCCAGCCACGTGGCCACCTCCTCGACGGGTATGGAGGTCGGCCCACCGCGCTCGGCGGCGCCGCCCTCGACATGTGGGGCGAGCGGCCCCACGGCCCAGATCCGCGAGTGTCCCAGGTCTTCTTTCATGTGATCCAAGTGCACCTGCTCGAGTTCGGAAAACGTGTTAAACACCTGCCCCCAGCTGCCGAGGTTGTCTCGCCACGACTCCTTCATGAACTCCGAGATCGGCTCGCCGGGGACGTAGCTCCTGAACAGCGTGGAGAGTTGGTACCAGGGATAGGTTGGGGACCTGGGGAGCGAAGGGAAGTGAAGGAGCTCGTTGGGGTCGTCGGGGTTGAACCGCCGGGGGACCCGGCGCCAGAGGGAGTGCATGACGGCGACGGCTGATGCGCCGGAGGGGTTGAAGACGATCTGCGGAACGCCGAGGTCGTCCGCTAGGCGTCTGGTCCATCCGAGGAACATGTCGGACACGATGGCCGTGGGCGGGTCCGGCCGCGAGCGAGCCCAGCGGAGGAGGGGCACGTAGAGGCCGCCGAGGGCGTGCAGCAGGAGTCGGAACTGGTGGGGAGCAAGGTCCTTGTTGTTCTCACGGCCCTGGGGTAACGAGGGGTAGTCCGGGAAGGGGAGGACGAGGGGCTCGATGGTCGGCGAGCGGGCGAGATGGGGACACAGGAGGGGGCGGTTGGCCGGGGTGACGGCGACGGTAACTGCGAGGGCGTGGCGGGAGGAGAGGACGCCGGCGAGGTCAAGTAGCGTGTGCATGTGTCCCTGGGAGGGGTAGGGGATGACCAGGACGTGGACTGGGTTCATGGACGCACCATTCGCCATGGACGACGATGATGCGCGATTGTTCAAATCTCAAATCAACCGGCTCGATGAGGCGCGATAAGAATATGCACTGGTTGCTTTGAGAATATATAGATATGTGTGCGTGTAATAATAATAATAATAATAATAATAATAATAATAATAATAATAATAATAATAATAATAATAATAATAATAATAATAATAATAATAATAATAATAATAATAATAATCTTGTTATTATTAATTAAAACTTGTTTAACTAATGTAAATATGCTACAATCTCATATTATAAAATTCGGTCCGGTCCAGTCGGTCACATCGATCGAATATGAGACTTAAAATAGTGTGTGGTCATGTCAAATTCAGATTGATAATTAGATCATTTTGAACCGATCAAATTCAAGTTGAACCGCTTAACTTGACGACTTTGACTGCCCCGACGGAATTATTTTTTCAAATAGTAATGATAATACAAGTTTAATTAGTTTACTTTTAAATATTAAAAGAGCTAAATAATTTAAATTATCATATAAATAATATTTGAAATTGCAGCAAATTTATATTTCTACATTAAATAAAAAAATTTAATGAATTATCTTATTTTTTATCATGAATCATTAAACATTAATACAAACTTTAAATTATGAATTAGGACCAAAAAACTGTCATATTGTTATAACTAATAATATGTGCTATCATATATTTTAATTTTATATCTAATTTATTATTTTATATTAATTTCTTGATACTCAGTCTGATTATTCAATTTAATTGATCTGGCCCAATCTATTGAACTATCCAAGTCGATATTCGAGCTGAATTTTACAACTTTAATGTATTCACCATTTGTTATCACCTTGATGTTTGTCTTCTCTTTGGAGACATTTTTTTAATATTATTAAAATTGGATCGGACCGATCAGATGAACTGGTTCAACTACGAACAGGTCTGGTTTTAGTGTAAAAACGAGAGTGATGTTGGGCCGTATGAAAGTGGTATGAAGCGGATAAAACCGACGAAACAGTCTAAAATTTGGTGCAACTTCAAATTTGGAAAAAAAATTAAAGAAAAAAAAATACAAAAATGGAAGCAAAAATTGCATAAAAGGAAAATAATTGAAAACAATTACTAAAAATAAAATTGGAAACAAGAATAAATATGGGAGGAAAACGAATATGGAGAAAAATGGAAATTAAAAAGGAAAGATTTGGTAATAATTGAAACTTAACTAAAATAATAGGAAAGTGAACAATAATTTGAATTAAACTAATTAATATAACATTATTAGTATAGTAATAATATCAAATAGCATAATTTCTAGGTAAGCATTAATTTTTTTTAAAAGGAAATCAATTGACAAGAATAAAATTGGAAATAGGAAATAAATAGGAAGATAGTAAATACGAAAAGGAATGGAAATAAAAAAGGAAAGAGGTTGAAATAAAAGAATTTCAAGAAAACTTAGTAATAATTTATGATAAAATAATTAATATAAAATTATTAGTATTATATAAATAATAATATATAAATTTCATGCATTTTTATAAGCATTATTTTTTTTGATATAATAAATATTTTTTAAAAAATGATTCAACTAAAATAAAGGTCAAAAGGTATTGAAAGAAATATTAGAGATTTAAACACTAGGCAAAATGAAAATGAAATGATAAAATATAGGAGAATTATTAAAAGTATAAAATAAAATAATCAAATTAAGAGTGAGTCAAATAATACGACATTATTACTATCACATAATAGTAATAATAATAATAATAATAATAATAATAATAATAATAATAATAATAATAATAATAATAATAATAATAATAATAATAATAATAATAATAAT
>LTAE01012629.1:0-13584 GCA_001647135.1 Pontederia paniculata
ATCTTATCAATAAAGCGGATGACTACTCTTGGTAACCATCCATTTCCGTCTCAAAAAAAATCATTTAACATATGTGCATAATATTTGCTTACAAGCTGATCAAACCAACTTATAAGACACTTTAAATATATGCACATTTGATAAATCTTGTTTTACAAACCATTTGAACTTTGTTTCTATCATAACTAGTTTTTAGAAATGTTCCTATCAGAACTTGAAGAGATGAAAGAAAGTTCACTGAGAGTCTGAGACATTGCCCATCAAATTAAAGATAAAGCTTGTAATATGTTATGTAATATTTCTGAATGCTTAATTAGCATACCTTCTGAAACCAAAATTCCTAAAGCACATGATGGGTAAAGCTAAAGATGCTATTTAGTAAAATGAGCCGAGCATCATTTAACAAATGTGCATACTATATGCTTAAAAGCTTATGAAACCAACTTATAAGATAAAATAATACTATATTTACTTATTTTATTACTTATATTTACTTACAAGATAAAAAAAATAATATTTTATTTTATTATATATAATAAAATAATATAGTATATATCACTCTTATATGCATATTTGGTATATGTTACTTTACAAATTTACATTTTTTTACAATTTGGCAAATCTTTTTACAAGTCATCATTCATATTTTCAACCTCAAACATATTCTCAACATAAAGTTTCAAATCCTAAAATTTTTCCATCTTGTATGTTATGCCTAATAACAAATTTGAAAAATAACATAGGTACGTGTTCTTGACCAAATTCTACATAAGCATAAGTCAACCTCTGATTCACAATCTTAAAACAAGTGGTAATAGCCTTTGTTTAGATCAATAGCATCCTCACCTTCAAGTATTTATGGAACAGACAAGGCCTTCAAACACAAACAGAATTTAAAACTGTTCTAAACAACAGACTTACAGTCCTTCATTATCCAAGTTTTCCTTGTAGCTTGGTCTTCAGAACATCCATCACTGCACCAAAATTAGCCTTCACATTCACAGGAGGATTGGAGTAGCGACAGGCCATGTCAGCAATCTCCTTTGAGTGGTACGCCACTTTAGACTGTGCAAATTTCAGGCCATGAGCAGTGCTAACAACCACTGTTCGGTCATTTGTTCCAATGACACCTCTTTCTCTTAGCTTGAACAGTGCAGCAAGCGCAACGCCCGTGTGTGGGCATGCAAACATCCCTGTGCGGTCAGCGAGGGACATGGCATCCATAAGCTCTTCTTCAGTAGCCTCCTCCACGATGCCATTTGTTGCCTTGAGAGCAAACACGGCGCGGTCGATTGACACAGGGTCTCCTATTTGAATGGCTGAGGCAAATGTGTCAATGGCAGTCACAGGCTTAAAGTCAGTCCACCCAGACTTGTAGTGCAGATAAAGGGGATTGGCATTGTTGGCCTGCGCACAGACAAGGCGGGGCACTCGGTCAACAAGTCCAAGCTCTCGGCACATCTCAAAGCCCTTGTAGAAGGCATAGATGTTTCCAAGGTTCCCCCCAGGTACGATGACCCAGTCTGGGACGTCCCAGTCGAACTGCTGAAGGATCTCAATGGCAGCAGTCTTTTGACCCTCAAGGCGCAGCGAGTTCAGGGAGTTGGCCAGATAGATAGGAAGCTCAGAGGTGACCTCACGAATAAGCCGCATGCAGCCATCGAAGTCGGTGTCAATGGACAACACGGTGGCGCCATTTGCGATAGGCTGCACAAGTTGAGCGAGGGAGATGCGATCAGCAGGAAGGAAGACGAAGGAGGGAATGCCCGCAGCTGCACAGTAGGCAGAGAGTGCGGCGGAGGTGTCGCCAGTGGAGGCGCAACCAACGCCAACGATGGGGCGGTTGAGGGGCGGCCGGCGGAGGCGGTTAACCTGGGAGACAAGGACTGTCATGCCAAGGTCTTTGAAGGATCCCGTGTGAGAAATGCCGCAGTGTTTGACCCAAAGGTCGGTCATGCCCTCCAGATGTTCGACGCCAAGCCGCTCCGCCCAGAAGAGGTTGGAGTTGCCCTCGAAGAGAGAGACGATGTGGTCGGCGTCGATCTCCGGGAGGACGAACTCCTTCTTCGACCACACGCCAGAACCGTACGGCCACGTCGTTCGGCCGACGCGGGAGTCGAATAGGTCACGCCAGTAGGAGCCCGGATACCTGCGTAGGGCGTCCATGTCGTGCTGGACGTCGAGAAGGCCGCCGGAGCAGCTCCGATAGACGACGTCGTCGAGGGAATAGGACTCGGTGGAGCCGGCGGGGGCATTGAAGGGCACATAGTGGGCAGAGAAGCAGTTCGCGGGGGACTCGAGCTGGCGCCGGGTCGCCTCCTCACGTATGTTGGCATGCTGGTGACCGTGGAAATTGCCGTTGGACTCGGCCGCGGCTGCGGATGCGGATGCGGCGGCGGCGGCGCCGCCTTCGGATCCAGTGACGGAGCAGTGGATGCGGAGGTGGCTCCTAGGGCTTTGGCTGAAACGGTGGTGGTGGGGTTGTGGTGGACATAGGGTTCGGAGCTGCGGGTTGAGACGGAGATGACCGGCGGCGGGCGAGGAGAAGGTCGCGGTGGCGGTGGCGGCGGCGGCCGTGGCGGAGGACATAATGGGAGCGGGAGAAGGGAGCGATGAACGATTTGGTTCGGTTCGGTTCGGTTTGAGAGAGTTGGAGACGGAGAGATAAAGGTGGAGGAAATGGATGGATGAATTATTAATGTGATATATGCGCGCATGAACGTAATATAATAAATAAATAATATTATACGCGTTGCACATAAATCGTGCAGTAAATTACGTATCAATTTATTGTCTGTTACTTACTATGATCCCTCTACAATAATGAATGAATGAATGAATAACAATAATAATAATAATAATAATAATAATAATAATAATAAGCATGTTAACAGAGGATGCAGGCAGCAAAACATAATATTTTTAAGAAATAAGATCTTCATAATAAAAGATAAATTTCGTAACTTTCACCTTAAAATTCACAAATTTATAAAATTGCAAGTAATCTTAAATTTGTCCCCATGCATACTAGGTCAAGTTGTCTTCCCATTATTATTATTATTATTATTATTATTATTATTATTATTATTATTATTATTATTATTATTATTATTATTATTATTATTATTATTATTATTATTATTATTTCCACGCGTCTTAATAGAAGATACAGCCAAACATGATATTTTTATGCAATAACATCTTGATAAAATAAGGGAAATGATACATCCTTTTAAATTTTTTTTTAATATTCATATATTTTAATCATCCTCAAAAGTTGTTAAAATTATTATGTGTGTCATTGTGAGGTATTAGGAAGACTTTTAAGAAGATAGTTAGGAGGATGTAACATTGTTAAAAAAAGAAAAAAAAGAATTATTTTGAATTTTAAATTATATAACTTTCTACTTTGTAATATAATTGAGCAAAAATAATTTTAAATTTGTTCTACACGGTAAAAGTAGTCCAGCCATCATTGTCCAATTTTATCGTTAATGTTTTATTTTTTATCTTTATGAAAATTACACTTAAATAAATGAATAAATAATATTTAAATAAAGATTCTCACTCGTTTTGCTTCCTCCGTGAATGTGGAAGAAAAGGGGGATCAATTCCCCAAGGACCTCAATTATCTCTCTATTTCAGATAATATTGCCATGATCCTGTTAAGTGTTGGCTCATCTGATGCAGTTTATATATAGAGATAAATCAATTTGCTGTCAAGAAATTGGTAAATCTGAAACCGTATTCTTGGTTCAATTCGAAGAAGATGCATCAAAGACCATAGTCAGTCACAAGATAAAAATTTACAATCTTCGTTCATTCTAATAATATAGAGTCAATTAATCAAGGATTCCAGCACTTGTAAAAAGTTTGTTAGCAACTAAATAAGCGAATGTGTCTTTGAGAACAACCAAGTGGTGGTAAGCAAAATTCTTAATTTGCTAAATTCCTAGTTTTTCAGATCAGTTGTTAGTTGTAACTTTTAGGTCTTATTCAGGCATCAGTATTAACTTTTTCCTAATTTAAAATAATCACTGTAAAAGGTTACAGCTTAAACCCAAGTAGTAAGTATATGTGCTTATATATAATAATATGTAATCAAACCCAAGTAGGAAGAAATGTATTAATTCAAAGTTCACGATATAAGATAATAAAAATAATGATATAAGCAAGAATATGAAGTCTGTCTTTACATCAGTTGTCCAAACCATATGTACCATGGAATCTTCCTTATGTTGTTATATTGCCACTTACAATGTCAATGGAAACATAATGTTATAGATATTTTAGTAAAAAAGTTTTATCCAACTAATCATCATAAAATAAAAAATTAATTATGCTTTGATGATTTGATTGTCTTTCTAGTTTTTGTTTTCATTAACTAATTCATTTTTAAAATTTGAATTCCATTGGTCAAATTTTGCGGCGGCAAATAAGTTAGAAAATGTCATAATAAATGTAAAACTAAACATTTAATTGTCCTCAAGTTGTAATTGGAATAATACAAATTTCTTAGTTATTGAAAGATGCTCACATGCCATATAAATCTTCATAATAAATGTGTCATGTTGTTTATCCTTCAAGATGTTGTATGATGAAAGAATGGAATATTGATTCAAAAAATTGACCAAAATTGTCGAAGCTAATTGCAAAAGAAAACTTTAGATTTAGCTTAAGTCAAAACATAATCGAAAAATACTATATGAAATGTATTTAAAGAAATAATGAAGAGAGCATTCATACATTTTGAAATATAAAAGAAAATGTGAATGGAAGTGTAACTAGCCAAATAGAGATATATAGAATTGACTAAGACATTTGTATTACTTGAAGCTGATAATATGATTGTACATGAGACAAAACAACACCAAAATACATGTTAGTAATTTAGCACATTATAAATTGTATTATGCAATAAAATAAAAAATAAAGGTGAATTTCTATTTACCTTGCTACGTAAGCATCGACATCAATATATTTTGAAAATTTCCTTGTGGAGAATATTTTTCACTAAAAATGCAGATCTTTTGCTTCATCATCTGTATTTAAAATGTTTGATTCTTCTTTTTTATAACACGGGAGATGGCTACATATAATTGGTCATGTCTAAAGACTTATTTTGGGAGAAATATGTTAGAATATTTTGTAAATATTCTTATTATGTGGTCAAGATTATTAAAAAATATTTTAATCAGAGTGAAACTCTAATCCTATCTTAATTGGATTGCGTTGTTTCAACCAAGTTATGACTTAATATCAATTGTTCATCCGATTATTTGGTGGACGTACCAGATTAAAGTAAAATAGTTATAAGTTGGTTCTCCCTCTATCCATAAGTTTGATACAAAATTTTAACCATCAATCTATGTATCATCAAAAAAAGGTAAAGAGAGAGAGAAATTAATTTATTCATCATGGCTTCACCTTTCGCATCAAGTATTTTATTTTGGGTTATTTTCGTTAAAATCCTTTTAACTATAACTTTTATTTCCTTTAAAACCCTACTATAAATTGGTAAATTTTAGTCACCAAATTTATTTCGATTTGTCAATCTATTTCTTTTCTTAGATTTCAACCAAAATTATGTTAAGTTAATTTTTAATAATTATGAAATATCATTCTTACCCTTAATTCTTAATATAATATAAAACTTTATAAAAAAATAAAGTAAGGATAGAAATATTATTTAATAATGTTTTTTAATAATTATGAAATATTTTGAACAAGTTGTTATTTTTTAATTTTTAAGTATTTTTAATATTTAAAAGAAAAGGTTAAAATCTTTAGCTTGTAATTAACAAAAAAATAATTTAACAGAATTTTGGATAGAGTTTAACGGAAGGACTAAACTGACAAATCTGAATAAGTTCGAGGACTAAAATTGATAAATTTATAGTTTAGGATTATATGCGAAAAAAAATTATAGTTGAGGGGATGTTAGCGAAAATAACTTTTTTTTATTTTTATTCATGACATTTATGTTGTTCAATATCTTAAATTTTAAGTTCTTGATCTATATATCAAGTTATATTATTTTGACATTAAGATTATAGATCTAAAACATAATTTGCATGTAGTATCAAATCCAAAGTTGTTGAACATATAAATATCCAAATATTGTGGCTAAAAAAACATTATCTTGTTTTCATGATGAAGCATGCGCGTATCTCATTTTATTCTGATTCCACCGGACTTATATTTGGATTATTCATATTAATTTTGATGAACGATGGACCCAAGAATCATCTTAATCATTTTTTATTCGCATCATTTCGAGATGAATTCATAACTTAAATCGCAATAATTTTTTACTCAATGTTTCGTAATCAGTTTACCGTCAAACATGTGCAACAACTATGTTTTGATCTCGCATTTTGGATCGAGCAAGAATTATTTATTTGGACTTTTGCATCATTAACGTGTTTAGAGTTACGAATCTTTCCGACTCGGTCATCATGCACATGTATGCTATAATATGATCCAATACAATAAAACGAAGTTTGGATGTTCATGATTTTTTTAAAAATAATGCATATTTTGCATGTTTGACGTTCATGCATGATTGGGACGTTTATGCATCATTTTGACATTGTTAATTATTAAATAAACTTTGACATGCATGTCCCCTCTTTCTGCTTGGATGCAGATTCATTTTTTTTCTTTTAAGGTTTGATCATGTTCCTTTTCCAACTTAGATGTGGTCTCAATCGCCTTTCTTTGTTCGGATATTAAGAGTATTTGGATCTTCATCATATAGTTATCCAAGCAAGTGTAAAGTTGAACGTGTTTCTTGGACATGCACCATATATTTTTTTTCTTATAAGAGCCATTAAGTTAATTATGTAAAGCTTATCCATATATTTGGATTTTTAACGTGATGGACTTGTATTGTTCATCAAGTTAAGGATAAGATGCTTTCGGTGTGAGGAATTTTATTTGATTTTATTTTTCTCTCACCATTAACGATTTAGATCTATTTTTCCAATGATACCTTCATATTATAACTAAGACATTATGTGAAAATCATATCTATTTACATTAATCTTTATATAAATATATTTTGTACACTTAACAGAGTTATGTCATCATATAATTTTTCATGCCTGGTAAAATTGTTTAGAACTATTTTCAAGATTAATGTTGGTAATATATGAATATATGCATGAACATATGTCAAGAAAATAGTTTGTTGTTCCACCAAAGTGATGAAACTATATTGATGATGGTGATGATCAAGCATATAAAATTGTGATTTATCTATAAAATTTATGAAATGTCAATTTAATCTTATTATGGATAAATTGTGTTCGCTCTTATAGGACTTAAGAATTTACACAAAGGTAGATGATTATCTATATGTTGTGAGCATAATGAAGGCAATTAATGATTTTGCCAAATATGTATGTATATTCAAAGATAACATATTTGTTTGGTTGAAATATTTAATTTACCTTATTAAGTTGTGACATTAATTTAATGATAGTATATTACATAGCACCTTCCCAAAGGAGAAGTGTGGTAAACTCTAATATATTTTTGTCTGAATATATTAAATATTACATTTTAATGAGCATTTACATTTTATTTGTAGTTGTTTCACTTCATTTGCCTGCTTCTTCTGTTACTATGTTCAATGGATTTAAATTTTCTTATTGGTGCGAGCAAGTCAATTTTCATTTAGGTGTATTGGATATTGACTTAGAACTATTAGAAAAAAAACAAAAGAAAAGTTTTATAGATATGTTCTAACAGATTAAGCTTATATTTATGTGAATGACTATTGCTAAAAATATTAAGACTACAATTCCACAAATAGAAAGTGCTAAGGAATACCTTAAGTTCGTGGAAGAAAGTTTTCGTTCTATAGACAAGTCACTTACTAATGCTTTAATGGCAGAACTCACAACCCTGAAGTTTACTGAGTCGTGAAGTATGCAAGAGCATCTCATCGAGATGACTAAGAATGCAGCAAGGCTTAAGACTTTAGGAATGGTTGTTAATGTCACGACCCCAGTTCAAACCTTGGTTTGATCCGTAAGCCGCGACTTATTACGGTCGATCAAATACAATATAGCAGAAACGTGTCATATTTCACTTGATATATCACATGATATTATCACAATGTATCCATAACACAGGCAATATATATATTGATGTCAGAGCAAATTCACACTATTTCATATTTGTACATATACAACATTTTCATTTTACATATAATATCCTTATACAAAAACTATACATCACGAGGAGACATACATCCTCACAAAATGACCAAAGTAGAGACCTAGGTCTCGTCTATACCTCGTACAAAAGTGCTTCAATCCCTACAGAGGATCTCCAAGCACGTCCACAACACTGGTCTACTGATCTGAAAAATGTTGAAAACCACATTATGAGCAAACCACAGCTCAGTAAGTAGAAAACTCATAGTCTATGGCTTATCATCTACTCATTTCAAGTAAAACAATATAAACATTTTCATATATCAATTATCATATCACAAGATAAAGTGAAACATGTATTATCACCAACATATCACATATCCATATCATATCATGTAACATGTCATGCACTTGTGCAATCATGTATGCAACATGTCATATCACCAACTGGCCAGAGGTATCATATCACCCCTTAGGGTATCATATCATCCCTGCCGAGGAACATATTATCCCTTAGGATATCATATCATCCCTTTCGGGGAATTTCATATCGTCCCTGCATAAAACATATCATCCCGGCAGAGGAAATGCAAATGCATGAATAAAATGCAAATGCATGATCCTTTCACATATCTGTATGATCATAAAACATATCACTTATAATAGCATTAGAGATTCATTCATTTGATGAACTCATATACAACCTGTCCCAAAGCACTTGCAATGCATATATAAGTACAATTGCATCACTAAGGATTTCATTTCATGGACTTCATAATATCTATTTGTATCAGATTTGCACTTGACAGATTGAGTGAAGTCAGTTATAAAATTCATAATAATTAGGAAACACGAAATATTTAGATACTATAAATTTTACCAAAATGTAGACTCTTATAAGTGTGATCCATATAAATATCTTCTTCTCAATTGTTCTGTAATGATCATAGAAAATTCAACTAAATAACACTATTCTGGTACATTTTTGTGTTCTGGCAGATTGAGCGGGGTTGAATATAAAATTCATAACTCATGCAATACTTACTAAAATCAAACCATTACAATTTGAAATGAAACTATACTTCCAGAGGATGAAATCATATAAAAATAAAAGTGTTATCTTGTCTAGGGAGGTCTTAGAAAATTTAGAGATTTGTCTATGTTCTATTTCATCTTAGAGTTCTGACAGACTGTGTGATGTATAATATAAAAATTATAGCTTGCGATTTACATAGCTTCTGATTGTAATTCCAATTGGATATGAAAGTAGACTTCAATTAGTATCTGATATAAAATTATCATGAACTAGTTATATGAATACTATTTATTGCATAATTTACAATTCAGACCAATCATTTCAGAAAACAGCAAGAGTGGGTCTTAATTATCTAACCATAACTTCTAATATACAATTCATAATTATTCAATTCCAAATCCTATGAAAAGTAGACTCCAAGAGTATATAACAGAAGGAGTTTTAAAATTTTTGAAGGAGTCAAAGGTAACATTTAGTCTTTAGAAAATTTCAGTTCTAGAATTGTATTCAACTAGAGTGTGTTCTACCCTTGAACAAGTTAAGTTTGTTATATTCCATAAAGGGTAGGAATTTATAGAATAGGAGGGTAAACCATCACCAGAGAACAACTTGTTCAACTGAAATTTGTAGAGTAATCCATAGAAAAGGAGTTAGCTACTTACCTTATTGCAAAAACCCTAGAATTTTCTCTTAGGTTGATGTTGAACTAAAGGGTTGTAGTTGTGTTGTCTTCTCTCTTATTTTTTGCTATGAGAGGTACTATGTGGGTAAGCAGGTGTAAAATAGGTGAAGTTTACTTTTTATCCACAGAAGTTACCGACTTAAAGTCAGCCAACTGATGGCACAATTGTAGACATGAATTTGATAGTATTTACATGTAATGCCATTTAAGTAAATGGCTAGATATTTTTCTATATTTATTTTATTTACTTAAGACATTACATGTAAATAAGAAACTACCCCCCATTTGAATTCAAAGAAAATATTTATAAAAATAAAATTTAAAGGAATCAAAATCTAATTTTTGGTCCGAAGAACAAAATCGACAGTTTTACAGATTTTTCATTTTTGTCCCTTCATTTCACCTAACTAAAATTAGAAATCATATTTAGTACACTTTAACATATAGGAATAATTATCGGGACTTTAATTTTCCAAATTCTAAACTTTTCAAAAATCATATTTTCATGCCTTAGTCGAATTTCGCTAATATTCAACATATGAAAACTGAAACTAGAGTACACACTTTAACACATACATCATAGTAGATATTAAGCACATGAATATACAATTAACATTTATAATCTCATATGAATTATATCATGGATATCACAGTTAATGACTCTGTTTTGGTGCAATTTGTTCTTAACTCATTGCCTTATGAGTATGAATCATTCCAAATCAATTATAACACTATAAAAGATAACTAGAATATTAGTGAATTGTTCAGCATGCTTACTCAAGAGGAAGTAAGCATAAAGAAACAAGGAGCTCATTTAGTTAGCCTAGTAAGTCATAAAGCTAGTAAAGGAATTAAGGTGAAAGCCAACAAGTTCAAGAAAAAGAAAGTATCTGCTAAAGTTGCACAATTTGAATGGAAGGAACGGAAGGATACATGCCATTTTTGTAAAAGGAATGACATTATCAGAAGGATTGCCTAAAACGAAAGGATTGGTTCAAAAAGAAAGGCAACACAATATTTTTGTTTATTTCGAATTAAACTTAGTTGAAGTTACTAATAATACTTAGTGGCTTGATTCTGGTACTACTACTGATGTATCTAGTATGATGCAGAGATTTCTTACAATCCAAACCATAATCCCAAGTGAGAATTTTTTTTGTTCATGGAGAATTGAATGAATGCTCTAGTTGAAGTTGAAGGCATAGGGACATACCGTTTGATTTTGGATACTAGTCATCACTTACATTTATTTCAAACTCTCTATATACGGATAATAGGAATTTAATTTCTATCTCAGAGCTTGATGTTTTTTAGGCTATAATATTAAATTTGGATATGAATGTTTCAGTTTGTTTAAGAATACTTATCTTGTTGGATTGGTATTCTTAGTAATGGTTTATACAAACTAAAATTTGACAATACTTTTGCTTAATCTTATTTACTATTTATCATGGTATTGGAATCAGACGCAACATTCAGAATGAAAGCTCTACTTATGGCATCAATGTTTGTGTCAAATTTCCAAAAAGACTAGAGAGATTAATAAAGAATGAAATCCTCATCAATCTGGATTTTACTGATCTTACAATGTGTGCAGAATGCATTAAGGATAAACAATCCGAACATAGTAAGAAAGGAGCCACAAGAAGTACTCAGCTTCTTGAAATCATACACACCGATATATGTGAAACTTTTGATGCTCCATTATTTGGTGGAGAAAAGTACTTCATTACATTTATCGATGATTTTTCACGTTATGGATATATCTATTTGTTGAATGACAAGTCTCAAGCAATTGATGTTTTTGAGACATATGTCAATGAAGTAGAAAGACAATTAGATAAAAGAGTGAAAATCATAAGGTCTGATAGATGTGGTGAATATTATGGAAAATATATTGAATATGGACAATGTCCTGGTCCATTCGCAAAGTTCCTTGAAAAACATGGCATCTGTACACAACACACTATTTGAGCATGCCTCAACAAAATGATGTTGCTAAAAGGCTTAATCGAGCATTAATGGATATGGTTAGGAGTATGATTAGTAATTCTTCATTACCTGAATCATTGTGTATGTATGCACTGAAAATGTGTTGTATACTTGCTTAATAGGGTTCCTAGTAAGGTTGTATCAAAAACCCCTTATGAATAGTGGACCGGAAGAAAACCTAGTTTAAGGCACCTACATGCTTGGGGTTGTCCTACAAAAGCTCATATATACAATTCACATGAAAAGATATTGGATTCTCAAATAATTAGTGGTTACTTTATTGGTTGCCCTAAAAATCCGAAGACTTTAGATTTTACTACCCTAATCATGGTCCAAAAATCATTCAAATCGGTAATGCAAAATTTATTGAGAATGGTGAAGTTAGTGGGAGTGATATAAGAGCATAATGTAGATATTAATGAGACAAGAATAAATATTCCTATGTCAATAAGTGTTTCTTTATCCACAAATACTAAAAATCTTGTTCTGATTGTTGAACAACAATTTGACAACAATGAACAAAAGTTAAATAATAAAACACTTCATGAAGATACTAACCTATAATTGCTTAATTTAAATGAACCACAAGGAATAACATTAAGAATATCTCAAAGAGAGAAAAGATTTGCTATTCTGGATGATTACATGGTTTATTTACTTGAATTCGATTTTGATATTGGAATCAATAAAGATTCAATTTCATTTTCGCAAGACATAAATAGTGTTGTCTCGTAAATGGATTAATGCTATGGAAGAAGAGTTAAAATCGATGGAACAATTAAATGTCTGGGATCTCAATGAATTGCCAAGAAATTATAAACAAGTTGAGTGTAGTTAGGCTTTTAGGACCAAACTTGACTCAAATGGCAATATTGAATGATATAAAGATAGACTTGTTGCCAAAGGATATACTAAAAAAGAAGACATTGATTAAAAAATATTTTCACCAACTTCAAAAGAAGACTCATTGAGAATTATTATAACTGTGGTAGCTCAATGTGATTTAGAGTTACATCAAATGGATGTGAAAACATCCTTTCTTAATGGAGATCTCGAGGAAGAGGTCTATATGGAGCAACTTAAGAGTTTCTCAATAAAAGGAAATGAACATATGGTGTGCAAACTTAAGAAATCAATATAAGGACTTCAACAAACTTCCCGATAATGTTACATTAAATTTAATAGTACTATAACATCTTTCGACATTAAGGAAAACACTGTAGATAGGTGTATATACCAAAAAATCAGTGGGAGTAAGTTCATATTTTTAGTTTTGTATGTTGATGATATACTACTTGCTGCCAGTGATTTGTCCATATTAAGCGAGACTAAAGTTTTTCTCTCTAAGAATCTTGAAATGATGGATATGAGAGATGCATCTTTTGTTATAGGAATTGAAATATTTCGTGATAGATCACAAGGATTGTTGGGTATTGATGACAGGAAAAGGTATACTTATTTAGGCTGACCCCATTCCCGAAAAGCTTACCCCAATAACCACCTTCGTAAATAATTTATGCCGATTTATTTCCATTTTCTACTTTTTGGATATTCGGTATCATCATTATTGGATTTTGGGAATATAAGCTAATTTAAGAAGGTTTTTCATATTTAGTCATTTGAATATCTGAAATTTCAAACTCCTTCCATTTTTTAGTGATGCAACCGAGTAATGAGGATTTTGCGGAGTTAATGCCTCAACTCCGGGA
>LTAE01012630.1:0-13583 GCA_001647135.1 Pontederia paniculata
CGACCGCTTCATATACTTAGGACGCCCACTGCACACATGTAGTTCTTCTGATATATATTACGTGTGCACTGGTCGTCCATTCCTTCAACTCAGGTCGACCGCTACTCTGAACTTGAATATATCCTGTTACATAAATCAGCTCAACAAGTTCATCAGTACAGGCAGAGTTCACTTACAAATTTGTGATCATTCAAAATATTCTCGGGATCCTAGATTCAACAGTGACATCTAATGAGTGGGAAAAGGAAGAGAATAAAAGGGCTAAAAGAAGGAGGAGAGGGGGTTCTGTTCTGCGACCAAGGGGAAGCATCGATTGGAGTCGCCGCCATATTGCGGAGAAAAGAAGAGAACCAGAGCGGAAGAAGGAGGTCTTCCACGCTGAGATTTGGATAGTATCCTTGGTTTATGCTTTGGATTCTTACTTGTATTAATCTCCAATGTTGAACTCTTGTATTATGTTAGTCGCGATGTGTTTTGATGGCTGTTAGAGGCTAAACACTTAGGCCTTCACATGTGATGATTTGAGAATACTTACTTGTTGTATGAACTTATCTTTTAATGCATTTTAGTTTCCATTCGACTTTCCAATCAACCCTTTTGTTATGTGCTTTGTGTACGCACTGATTTTTATGCTGTGATGTGCAAGCTATTAATTCCATGGAGGCTGGGATCCGAGGGGCCCAACCCATTCCATTTGAGAACATATAGTTTGTAGTTTTTATTATTGATTATTTGCACATTTGAATTCGAATGTCATGAGTTATTTTCCATTTCACCGAAGGGAACTTCGCTTCAAAGCCCTGAAAACTCTAGTATGTTCCTGCACACGTAGGCATCTAAACCCCCTTTTTCTAGGAAGTTCATGGAAGTCATCCCCGATGGAAGGTTAGGATATGAGAGACTTAATCTTCTCCATCAAGGTAGAGTAGTAGCTAGTTCTTATCTTTATATCTTAAATCTATGAGGGATCGGGATCCGAGAGGATTGACCCCTTCGTCTAAGGTATTTGTGGGGAATCCGAGAGGCTCCTATGGATATCTAGAGGAGATTGGAGAGAGGTTATCCATGACATTCGAGAGAGTTATGTGAGAAACTTCTACAAATTTAGGTTCAAGCCTTGATTGCAAGAATAGCTAGGTTTGATTTCTTTATATCTCAAGTCGATATTATTTGAGCTTCACATGTTCATTAGCAAGTAGGATTCGAAAATGATTCCCATGTTCCGACTATTTTCCCTATTTGAGTGATTCAATCTTGCTTCATATTGGTTCTGCTACTATTTATCTAAAATCTAAAAACACCAAAAAAAATATTTGTTCACTTATCTTTTCAGATTTTAGTTCTAGTTCATCTAATTTTCTGCACAAAATATTTTTCTCCTTGATTTCGGTTCGTGGTAGAATAGAGAGATTGAATTGTGAATTTCTAATTTTCCTATGGATTCGACTCTCAAATACTACAAGGATAATCGTATACTTGCGGTTGGAGTTGTGTTTAGGTTTTTTTAAGACTTTTGATTGTTTGTTTCTGTCCAGGTGCCCCCAGGTCCAGAACTGTTAAGCCATTAACGTTCTGAAACCTGGTACCACCTTCGTTTTTGACACATGATTTATGCTCATCAGTTGCTGAACTTCATCATGACGAGCATTAAAAAGCACATCAAATACTCCTAGTGAGATTGTTCCTTATTTTGTTCTACCTATCATTATTGATTTCATCATCCTTCATAAACTTTAGAATACACCGAACCAAGTCAAACTAAAGACTTTAAATTAGAACTAATCTCCTTAAACCCTATCTCGTGGTTAGATTTTTCTTTCTCTTGACATCTTAGAGTTCTTCAATTTTTTCTTTGAGGTCTAGGTCGTCCTCAAGACATCTGGTTGCCTTAAACCTATTTTCAACCCTATAGCACCAGTCCCTCTAATATCATGGGCCGTTAGACAACATCGTGGGTCGTGAGACCCGATGTCATGCCCCATGAGAAGTAATCACGATAAGCAACAACAACATGCAACTCCATCATGGGTTGTGATGTCACATCATGGCCTGTAACACTTATAGATCGAGACCTCCAATTGAGCTCATGAGCCATGACACCTCATCACGGACTCGACAGTAGCAAAATTTTGGTGCCATAAACGAGTCATGACTCGTGACTAACCATTATAGGCCGTAAGTCAGCAAAGGCAATCACCATATTGAAATCAATGTCATCTCCTATTAGTCCTGAAATCCGATTAGATAGTTAAATAATTCTTCGTGGGATCAACAACCTTACTCTTACACTCTATTACTTGAACGACTAGTGCACTTGCTAGCATTGAATTGCTTGTGTTCGCATTTTTTTGCTTCAATCATTCATTCTAATAATAAAATTCATGTATTATTGTGAAATTACTCCTAGTGAGATTGTTCCTTATTTCGTTCTACCTATCATTATTGATTTCATCATCCTTCATAAACTTCAGCATACACCGAACCAAGTCAAGTTAAAGACTTTAAATTAGAACTAATCTCCTTAAACCCTATCTCTTAGTTAGATTTTTCTTTCTCTTGACATCTTAGAGTTCTTCAATTTTTTTTCTTTTAGGTCTAGGTCGTCCTCAAGGCATCTGGTTGCCTTAAACCTGTTTTCAACCCTATAGCACCAGTCCCGTTACACAACATCATGGGTCGTGAGACCCGATGTCATGCCCCGTGAGAAGTAATCACGACAAGCAACAACAACACTCAACTCCATCACGGGCCATGATGTCACATCATGGCCTGTAACACCTATAGATCGAGACCTCCATTTGAGTTCATGAGCCATGACACCTCATCATGGACTCGACAGTAGTGAAATTTTGGTGCCATAAACGAGTCACGACTCGTGACTAACCATTACAGGCCGTAAGTCATGTAGCAAAGGCACCATCCTCAAATCAATGTCATCTCTTATTAGCCCTGAAATCTGATTAGATAGTTAAACAATTCCTCGTGGGATCGACAACCTTACTCCTACACTCTTTTACTTGAACGACTAATGCACTTCCTAGCATCGAATTTCCTGTGTTCGCATTTTTTGCATCAATCATTCATTCCAATAATAAAATTCATGTGTTGTTGTGAAATTAGATTATAATGGATCCCTATCACGTACCTCGATTTATTAGTCCATCGTTCTTCTACAATCTTCTTTCCAAGCTTAGCGACTAGAACAACATTAACTACTTTCTTCTTTTTTTTTCTCTCTCTCCTTTCAACTATCTCGCTCTCTTCTCTTGGCTGATACCTCTCCCCCTCTTTCCTTTTCTTGTTCTTCTTGTCGGCAGCAAAAGGAAGCATAAGCTCCTTTTAAAGCTTTCCTTGGAGGTGGAAATGGAAGGACAAGTGGTGGTTCTCCATTGGATGTCAAGGTGGTGATGCCACAGATGGTTACTTTTCACCATGTTTGTTGCTTTTTTTTTTCTTTCACCAGATGTTACACTCTACCCCCTTTAAATAAAAATTCATCCTCGAATTATCTTGTTCATTAAATGTTATTATGTTTTCGTGATACTATTCTAATAATTAGAACTATATATCTTTTTCATCAATTTTATATGTACATTTCCTTTGGACACCGTGATAATATTTTTTAATGTACATTTCCTTTGGACACGATATTGTACATGATACCAAACTGTAATGCCCCGAAATCTAGTCTCGACACACGGTCAAATCGATATTCGACACACAACTAGGTGGTCAGGGGAATGCTACGATAATAAACAATGTACAATATAAAAAACTATAAACGACAAAAACTTTTTGTTAATAATAAAATATAATCATATAAGACAAAAAAAATATACAAGACTTTATACATATACCATGTGCAATTTTTACACCAAGAGTCACGCTATCGCTATCTTTCATTCTCGATTGCCTGCACGGATCCAGAATGCAAGTGAAATCTATTTCAAATAGTCGTATGTGATAGTCATATTTATTGGAGAGACCTGACATTGGTCTCAAAGGAATATATCAATAAATATACCTAAAATAATTAATAGTATACTAGGCTGACACTATCTTAATATAATCAATAGTTTTCATTATACTTATTTTACTTAGCACGTTATGAAAGTTTTCAGTCAATAAATAATAATATGTTCATGAGTTCAATACGATAGCATGATACAATCCTATATTTCATTGAATTAATATCAATAATGAATAATAGCTAGATATATCTCCCACCCTAGCATAATCAATGTCATCTATAGTTACTAACTTTTATTAGTACATTTTGATGATCATTATTATTAGCATTCAATCTTGTCAATAATCAATATTTGATCTTTATAATTATCAATAATGTTCTGAGCATCAATAAATACATATAGGTACATAATGTGTCAGTATCAACGATCAATAGCTCATAACCAATCAATAATAAATGAAGTTTATCTTTTACTTCATTTTCTTATCATATATCATATCACATTTTGGAAGTCCCACCTATGACTTTATACACATGTCTATATATTTGTCCCTCCAATAAGTGGTCCTAATATGTCATATGTGATATTTATCAATATTCAATCAATCAATCAATGTGTGTTCATTTATCAATGTATTGAAGAGATTGACATCTTGATGTCAATAAGGCTGGGGAGTAGGGTCACATTTTGATCATTTATTTTCTTTATAGTTAGCTCACATGCATCTTTTGACCTCTTACTCATGTGATAATTTATATTTTTGCCTCATTATTCCATGAACCCTTACATATATGGACACCTAATGTAGAATACATAACTTTTTTATATCATGCACATCACATGTTGCTAGGAATGTCATTGCAAGTATTTTGAAAATGAACTTTTTGATATGCTAAAGTGTTATGAATTATTTTACTCCACACATGTCTTAGGACCTCATATGCAAAAGCAAGAAGAGAGGTGAACACTAACATCATAACTATATTGTGGGTCAAAAATTGAGCGGAAGTAGTCAAGAGAATTTTCATCTAAGCATGAGTCCATGGCACAACTTCTTAGTTTAAGTTCAGAAGAAGAGGGAAATAAGAAGATCCATAGAGCAAAGACTCACGGCAGGGCACTCGTGCCCTAAGTCGCGGGAACACACTAAACCATTCTTGCATTATCATTTTGTGTGTTATATGCATTGTACATACATATGCATGCTTTCACAAAGAGGGAAAATGAGAAAAAGAAAAAGAAAAGAGCAAATGAAAATTTCTCGAGTGAAAAATGCTCAAAAGAAAAGAAAAAGAAAAAAAATCAAAGCAAAAGAAAATTGTGAATCGCCCCTTGTGCAAAGAAAATTTTCAAGAGTCACATGCATTGCACTTTCTTCTATTTATGTGTTACATAGCATGGATGTTAAGAGTACCTTTCTTGTGTAGTTGAATTTTGAAGTACCTATAATCTTATTGAGTATTATACTTAGTAGTTGTTGTTCCCGAAAGCTTATGAAAACTTGACATACACTCATACTTAGGTTTGTGATGTGAACTATAACCTCTTGGATTTGATAATGACATGTGTAGGAAATTTGTGGCGTAGAGTGACTCAACCCTATGTTGATGACTTAAATGTCATACTTTTTCATATACTTGCAATTGTATTTCCTCACTTGATGATGTTAGAGTGTGCATGATATGAATTCTTAAAACCTACCACTTATGATATTTGGTTGAGGATAAGCAAATATTTAGTTTGGGGGAGTTGATAAGTGCGATAAATGAATCTATTTAAGCATCATAATATTCCATTTTAAAAACATTATGATGTACCCCCAAGATTCATCTTTTATCAAATTTTTAAAAGAATATGATGTACACAAGTTTTAATTGACTTTCAGGAATTGGAACAAAGAGGGAAAAAGCAAGACACCATAGCCACATTCTGTTCACTATGGGATTTTCTAGAAGGAGAAGGATTGCGCTATGGTCAGACCATAACGATTGAGGCCAGACCGTAGCGCAATGTCACAACATCGTAGCAGGTGCGACCAAGGTCGTAATGCCCTCTCCAAGGCTGTAGCGCTTCCTTTCAAGACTGTAGATCGCGTGTTTGAGCCCGTAGCGCATGAATAAAATACCGTAGTGATATCATCAAGCCGTAGCACATTTTTATGGATCGTAGCGCACTCCTCTCCAACCGTAGCCTTAGTGTCCTCGTTACTGGTTGGTGTCCTTGTGAACAGTAGTATATAATGGTTTTTGGAGGAATCTCTCTCTTCTCTTAGATTTTGTGGGCTGAAATTTGGAGGCTTTACACTCTTTTTAGGAATTATTAAACTTGTAAGATGTATAATGAATGCTCTGTGTTCTAAACTTTGATTTATATTGAATGTTAGTGTTTGAACTTGTGATTTCTAGTTTTATGACAATTTCTTCTCTCCTTTATCTCTCACCCTTCTTTCTCGTTATGTGTGGCTAATCCCTCTTGTTTTAAGGTTAGATGAAGTTAGGTTTTAATTGCTTTGGAATAGTGATTATGCATGTATGTGATTCTTTTACTTAGTGAGTGTCTTATTAGATTCTTATGAGATTAGCTACCTCATTTGAGTTATTCTAGGTTGTAAGTGATTAAAGTCATCTTATTCAACTAGTAGCTTTGCTAAGTAAGATATATGAGTCCTATCTAGAAATAGAAGTACCTTGTATTGTTTCTTGATGCTCATGAATGACATGCAACTATTGTTAGAGTGAATGCATGAAAGTGTTATTCCTTAACCCTAGTTAGAATTTTGTTGCCTTGAAAGAGGAATGTATGATTATTGGAGTGAAGCAAGAGTCTATTGCATAATGAAATCACTATCTAATGCTTGAATATCCTAGATGGATTTGAAACCCTAGAAGATCTCTCTTCTATATATTCTCACTTTAGTTTCATAGCATATTTACTTCTTTGATATTCTCTTTCTTTAATTTTTATTAATAGCATAGCTATTTCTTCTCTAACCCTAATCGTCTAGATAACATATTGAGAACTCCAATGCTAGTACTTGGCCGCTTCCCTGTGAGATAGATATTTTATTACTACAACAAAGTCCCGTGTGCTTGCGGAACGATGGTCAAGTTTTTGGCGCCACTTGCCGGGGAAGTGTGCCAATTTAGAATTTTATTTTCAAGTGTTACTTTAGACACTCTTCTTTTGTTTTCGTTGTATTCCACGCTCGTGCAGGAATTAGAACTATTTGACCCGGAAATTGAAAGAACTTGCCGAGCAATCCGAAGAGCTAATAGGCAAAACATGGTCGCGAACCAAGGAGGAGGTCCGCGGATTGATATTGCAAATGAACAAGTTGCCAATGAAGGGAACAACATCAACCAAGCAAACAACCAACAAAGAGCACACATGTAAATGCAAATGTTGGTCATCAAGAAGTGATAGATGTCCTTATGAGAAAACTAGCAAGAAGACATTATGGAGGAATGGGATCAAGTCTTGTGATGCCAAGGATTGTGATCAACAACTTTGAATTAAAATTCAGCCTCATCAAAATGGTATAACTCAATCAATTCAGAATGAAGATCCTACCTCCCATGTGAATAGATTCCTCCAAATTTGAGATACAATCAAGATAAATGGAGCAATCGAGGATGCCATAAAGATGAGACTCTTTCCATTTTCTCTCTGAGATGAATCTCAAGAATGGTAGACTCTCAACCTCAAGGAATATTCAACAGATGATTTATTTCAAGCTTTTATGTCAAGATTCTATCCATCTGGAAAATATTTCAATTTGAGAAATGAGATCATATTTCAAACAAAAAGAGAATGAAAGTTTGGGAGCGGTATGGAAAAGGTTCAAGAAGTTGCAAAGACAATGATCTCACCATCAATTGCCGAATTGGTTATTAATTGAAACTTTTCACAATGGACTAACAAAGACAATGAAGTTTAGCATTGACTCATCTTCAATGAGAGGATCCACCATGAACTTACCATATGCGCAAGTTTGTGATTTATTGGATCAATTGGCCGCAAATGATGAAGAGTATGATGAATCACCTTCAAGATGGCACAACCAAAGGATGAAGCATACAATGCCTTGAGTACAAAGGTGGTCACACTAATGCAAATTATGTCAAAGATGAACCGAGGCAACTCAAGTCAATTGGCTAATGTGCAAGCTATGTGGAGGACCCCATGAAAGTTATGAATGTCTCCAAATTGAACAAGAAAACTTTGCGGAGAATAAAATTGGGCCATCAATCTTTACTCAAACACTTACAACCCCGGATGGAGGAATCACCCTAATTTTCTTGAAGTAATCAAGGAGGGTCTTCACAACAATAACAAAGAGCACAACCACCACCTGAAATGCTACCAACGCCAACATATCGATAAGCATATCATCAACAACAAGGTTATCAACCACAATATCAACCACCGCATCATCCACAACCTATCCCACAACCCCAAGATGAGAAGAAACAATCTTGGGAGTATGCTATAGAGAAAATAGCCAATATCACTAGCGATCGATTCGAGAAGGTTGAAAAAGGGTTGGAATTGTTGATGACTTCAAATAGAAATTTGGAATACCAAGTGGGGCAACTTGTCAATTCCATACACTCAAGAGAAGAAGGAAGTTTTCCTAGCAAAACACAAGTAAATTCTATAGAACAATGCAAGGCAATAGAGTTGAGAAATGGCAAAATCTTGGAGAAACCATAACTAGAGCAAAGGACAAGGGAAGGAAAAGATGGAGGAGCCAATTGAAGTTGAAGAAAAGGAGGATGCCGAAGTTTCAAAGAAATACATATGCCTCCACCATATGTACCTCCTATTCCATTTCCTTAAAAATTGCAAAAGCCAAAAAATGACAAGTAATTTGAGAAGTTTGTGAAACTCTTCAAGCAACTTCACATAAACATTCCATTTGCTGATGTCATTGCTCAAATTCCGACATATGCAAAATTTCTCATAGAAATTATGTCTAAGAAGAGCACGCTTGAAGAGAATGAAATCATAGCACTAACGGAGGACTGTAGTGCCTTTATTCAAAGGAAACTACCTCCAAAGCTCAAAGATCCCAAGAGTTTCTCTATTCCATGCACAATAGGAGACTTGCATATCGACAAGTCCTTATGTGATTTGGGAGCGAGTGTATAGCTAATGCCTCTCTTCATTTGTAGGAAGCTTGGCTTGAAGGAATTGAAGTCTACAACCATCTCCTTGTAACTAGTCGATCGATCCATTACTTATCTCATGGGGATACTTGAGAATGTATTATTGAAAGTGGACAAATTCTTCATACCAGTTGATTTCATTGTTTTAAACATGGAAGAAGATAGAGAAATCCCCATCACCTTGGGTAGGTCATTCTTAGCCACGACGGGTACTATGATTGATGTGAAGAATGAGAAGCTCACACTCACTATTGGTGAAGACAAAGTAGAGTTTGACTTAGCAAGATCTTCCAAGTTTCCATCTACCACCGACCAAGCCTTCCAAGTGGATTGTGTGGAAGAGCTAGCAAAAAAAGCTTGTCAAAGGATGTCGCAACAAGACCCACTGGAGAGATGCCTATTGCACAAGAACATATAAGTTTGTGACTTGGATGAAAACCATGAGATGCTATGTGCCTTGAATGCCGACACCACTCAACATTGTAAAAAAAGGTACACACATTGAAGAGCTCGGTCATGGTAAAACACTTCATCCCCTTTCTCATGTACTTGCTTCTATTCTTGAATTGAAACATCTTCCTCCTCATCTTAAATATGCATTTCTAGGTGAAAATGAGTCATTACCCATGATTGTTAATGATTTTCTAATCTCGTTGCAACTTGATAAGCTACTTAGGGTCTTGAGAGAGAAGAAACAAGCCATAGGTTGGACCATAGCCAACCTCAAAATCCATCTATTTGCATGCATAGGATTCTCATGGAGAAAGACCATAAGCCAACCATTAAGCATCAAAGAAGGTTGAACCCACATATGAAGGAAGTTGTGAGATGTGAGACTTTGAAGTGGCTTGATGCAGGTATCATATGCCCTATTTCGGATAGTTCTTGGACGAGTCTAATTCAATGTGTCCCAAAGAACGGAGGTATGGCGATTGTGAGCAATGAAAATAATGAATTGATTCCTACACGAACCGTCATAGGTCGGAGAGTATGTATTGACTATCAAAAATTAAATAATGCCAACCATAAGGATCACTTTTCTTTACCTTTCTTAGATCAAATGCTAGAGAGATTGGTTGGGTATGATTACAATTATTTTTTAGATGGCTATTCGGGATATAATCAAATTCACATTGCACCCAAATATCAAGAGAAGACTATTTCTTTTAAAAGAATGTCTTTTGGTCTCTGTAATGCCCCCGCCACTTTTCAAAGGTGCATGATGACTTTGTTTTCGAATTTTATTGAAAGAACCATGAAAGTTTTTATGGATGATTTTTTTAATTTTTGGTTCTTCATATAATGCTTGCCTCACTAACTTGACCTAAGTGCTTACTAGATGTGAAGAGTCCAACTTGGTACTCAATGTTTCATATGACAGGTCGTATTTTCCAGTATGGGTTGCACACTATTGGCTTTCTATAGAACTTAGTATGTTTGATTTGTTTAAGCCTAGAATTTTCCTATGTGCACGAGTTCATGTAGCACAATAAAGTTTTACTTGTTTTTATGCTTACCTAAGTATGTGAAGAACATTGATGTGATGTTTGATGATAACCTAGATACCCTATGCATGCTTAGCCATAATTAGGTTAAAAGATAAACAATGTGATGCTTGTATTGTTGACTGATGTATTATAATTAAAAGATAGATTAAGACAAGTCTAAGCATATCTAAAATTGATGAGAAAGTTAAGTTCAACATCGAAAATGGTGTGAGAGCTTCTCGGAAAATTAAGACTCGCACCCTAATCGATTTGTTAGTTTCTCATGCCCTAAGAATGGCTATGTGGAGGGTATAAAGTGTATCCTTTGGTCTAATCAATCTAAAGAAGATACAGTAAAAGGAGATGTGACATGGGGAGGGTTTATGAGAAGTTAAAAAATTAACTTCTAAGATATCACATGATAAGAAGATGAAAGATGAAGATAGAGACATGAATGATGAAGTTAAGTCAAAGGGACTATAAGCATTGAAAGTCAATGCTAAGTATGATATTCATGCCTAAAGAAGCATTATATTGATCATGCTAAGTATATGATGCATCATGTCGATAATGCCTAAGTAAGATAAGAAAGTAAGCAAGATGAAAGATAGACTTAAAGTTAAGTCAATTAGTGTATTAGCTAAGAAGCTAAAATAAAGATGAATGGTCTTATGTTGACGTTAAGCTCAAGTTAAGAACCCTATGATATGCTATATATTTTATGATTTTTTATATGCATGATATGTAGATAATGGCATATATATGGGTGGTATGATTCACCCATTCTTCGACCTTTACATACTCTAACGGGACTGATGTCCCCTACTTCTGGATCTTGCAAGTGAGAAGGGGTAACGATGCTACTTATGACGATGGCATAACTCATGATGGTTAATGCACATGGTTAAGTTATGGACAAAGTCTTAGAGTCAAGTTATGTTGCTTTTGCCTTTTGGTCAAGTTGTAAAGACTTTCTATAGATTAAAAGCAAGCATTGTATGTCTTTTTCATGTTAAGTGAGCTTTATGGACAAGTTTGTGTATGTCTAAAGTCATGTTCTCGGATCATGTCATTTTTTAATCAAGTTTAACATTTTCCTTTGATTTTTACATGTGTCATGATGTTGTTTCTCTTCCATTGATTTTCGTTTTATGTTGATCTATTTCCTTCGCTATGTTCTTATTTCTTGTACGTTGACCGTGATAGTCAATGGCCAAGTCAAGGTTTATTTTTGTGTAGTAACTCGGGGATCGATCCGAGCACGCGGTGCATATTGATTCGTCTGCATGGCGGGCCGCATTTTCAGGGAATTATAATCAGGTATTAGAGCAGTTTGGTTCTATAGTCTAAATGTCTTATGTGATTAAGGCATGTGTTTATGTCCAAGTCATCCTAAAGGTCAAGTTCTAAGTCTTTAAAAAGTCAAAAGTTCATTTGCAAGGTATTATGAGCAACCATCAAGTTAAGAACGCATCTAACCAGGATCCTATTGTGTAAAGACTAACCATTTTTTATACATGATTAATGATGTAATGCAGAAATTAGAAAGAGATGTCACTTCACACCATGAGGAGCATGATGAAGAATGGGTTTCACAGAAAGTATGACCAGCGTTGCTGCAGCTATGGAGAGGTGGTCACAATATTCTGGTCAAATGTCATTTGAAATGTTTCTAAAAACTAATCCCCCTACTTTTGATGGAAATAAGAACTCGGATAAGTCGGAGGCCTGGTTGGATGCTATTACTGACAAGCTACAAGTAATGCATCGCTTAGACAAGTACAAAGTGCAATTTGCAGCACACCAATTAGTGGACCATGCTCGGCTTTGGTGGAAGTCAATGCAGAAGAAAAAGTACGCAAACAAGGATACAATCATTTGGAAACAGTTTGTGGATGCCTTTGAGGAGCATTTATTTTCGCCACATCCAAGAACATAGGAAAGAAGAATTCATGAAATTTCAATAAGTTGTCGATGGAGGACTATCTCAATAAATTTCTAAATATGGGGACGGGCAATCCATGGGGAAACTGAGAGTGCAAGAGTAAGAAACTTTATCAAAGAACTAAATCCAAAACTTAAGATAAGGGTCATGAGTGGAAATCCTGAAAACATGCTGAAGTCATAGGACAAGTATCGACACTAGAAAGAGATCCTAACGACTAGAAGGAAATTTCAAAAGAAAATAAGGTCAAAAACCTCAAGAACAAAGCACGAGAAAATGGGTAAAGAAGTTCTCCAAGTCCTTAAGAAAAAAAAATATAGAGAAAAAAGTTGTAGTAATATGTGTCCTCATTGTAGGAGGTATCACAAAACGGAATGCCAGATAAAAAGTGGAGCATGTCCCCAATGTGGGAGATAAGGGCATTTCATAAGAGACTATCCGGAGAGGTGTGATGCATGCAACAAAACCAAGGGCATGATAGGCTTATGCTCGATAGCACATAGTCGATAAAGTCTACATTATGAACATTGATGCATGTTGTTCAAAGACTTCCACAAAGTGATCCCACAAAATGTACTCCTCATTGTAAAACTGGTCCTCAATGTGGCATTCCACCAATTCTTTACTTCTCCAAACAAACATTGAGTGGCAAAGATCTCATTCCTTTCCTCTTTAGAGTATGATGACACAAAAAGGTATACTTATTTAGGTTGATCCTGTTCCCGAAAAGCTTACCCCAATAACCACTTTTGTAAACAATTTGTGCCGATTTATTTCCATTTTCTACTTTTTGAATATTCGGTATCATCATTATTAGATTTTGGGAATATAAGCTAATTTAAGAAGGTTTTAATCAGACTTTACGAAATTTGTTCTTTGAGTATTCGAAATTTCAAATTCCTTCCTTTTTTGTTGATGCAGCCGAGGAACAGGGGTAACCTCCACAGCTGACACCCGAATTTTGGGGAGCTGATGCCTTACCTGCGAGATTTTTGGGGATTTTGAATTTTGA
>LTAE01012631.1:0-13582 GCA_001647135.1 Pontederia paniculata
TACATTGCTGTTTATATGACCTCCATCCTCCTTTCACTGGTCGACCGTTTATATCCTTAGGACGCCCGCTGCACACATATGATTCTTTAAGATGTGTATTACGTGTGCAGTGGTCGTCCATTTCTTTAGCTCAGGTCGACCCCTGTACTGAACTTGTCTATTTCCTGTTACATTAATCAACTCAAACAAGTTCATTAGTACAGACTGAGTTCACTTACAAATTTTTTATCATTCAAAATAATCTTGGGATCCTAGATTCAACATGTCCAACCACACTTGGGTTACCACAAGGGTGATAAGATTTGGATTAAGCAAAACTATTCATAGATATAGAAGTGGGCAATTATTACTCAATAGCATCACATCCTATTGTCACATTCATCTTAATGCAACTTTTCATGTCATGCACATTAGACATGATGATCATATTGTGTGGCTCAACCAATATTATTAACAGGTACTATAAGAAAATTTCTACACATGACCCACATTGATCTTATGGAGGTGTCTCTCATCTATTTGACCTCTAGACCATTATCATTTCATAATCCCATTTATAAGCATTCAATCTTGATCATCCTAATATTTTTTCAAACTTATAATCATCCCATAATTCTAGGATCATATAATTTAACTTTCGATCAAGACTTTTGATCTTTTCAAAACTTCAACATCAATATCCTCTCTTTTTTTTCATCCTACAAATTCTTTCTTTAGAATCGCCTTGATTCTACTACTTTTGAATAACCTCTTTAAGACATAAGTTGTATTATTCTTTTGGATGACATGAAACAAAATCAGATATCATCCATCTTTAATTGAGGTACCACTAAATTATGAACCTCAGAGATTATCCGTCCTATATTTTTTTTCATAACTCTCACTTAGGAATATTAAGAAAACTTTAAATTTCTCAACCATAAATATTTTTCTAATCGCTCAAAAGATACATAATTTGCTTACTTCTCTTCTTATTCTTCTTCTTTTTTAAGATAAATCAAGATCACCTAGATCTTAAAAATTCTCAATTTCATTGATCTTTGCTATTGAAGTTATTTGCTTGATTGGGAGAAAGATTAGAATACTTATCAACATGCATCATTCATAAAAACTTTGGAGGCATTAGACTTTACCCATCTATAAGACCTTACTTAACTTCTTCTTGATGGCATGGCGACTGTTCATGATTATTGCACATGGACCTCTTCATTCCTTAGGGATAGCTAAAAAGTGCCCCTATTTAGGCTCTGATACCTAACTGTAACGCCCCCAAATTTTGGACAACATTATCATCATAATTTCATTGACTTGATTCTTGACTTTTTAGTCAATAACTAAGCCACATCAGCGAAAATTAAAACTTTACGTAGCAGAAGACTTAATCATATACATGAAGACTAAGGTCAAGTACTTTTTATTACAACTCTATTAATTATCATGTAGCTAGACCTAGTCCAAACCATGTGCAATCACCTTGTGTTGTCATGAACATCATCGCTGCCCATGCCATCATCATTATTATCTAGCCCTATGTGCCTGCAGGACCGAGATGCAGAGGAGGAAAACCCCCCGTAAGCTTTCGCCCAGTATGTAAGACTCATATAGGGTGAAAATAAATAGAATATAATAAGTGCAAGAGAATGTTGAGAAATAAACATATAACCTTGCCTGCAAAACATAAAAAACATGTAAGCAAAATCATTCATAGGCAAGTATAATCATGCATTCATCACCTTATTGTTTCTGAGGCTTTAGGACCATCTTCGTCCTATATGACTTTCTTTTACTTTTCTTTGCTTTCTTTCTTACTTTCATCCTTCTTTAATGTTAACATCGTCATCATATTGTGAAAAGCTCTTCATTAATTTAAGGGAGCTTCATGCATGTACTTTCATGCTACATGGCATCAGTGGTTGTACAGAACCACGAGCAGGTTTTATTGCACAGGTATGGGAGGGGACCATTCAACTGGAATAGTGGTCACGCAGTGATTTGAAGTTACGTAGCCCGAGGCTTCACCGTTTTGCCTACGGTTACACCCCCTGTCCCCCTCATCATCCTCCTTTTTCTTTCGATTTTACAATCAGTACATGGAGTCCCGTCAATTACATCTTTTATCTTTCTTAATTTTTATTATCTTTCTTTAGATTTTCATAACTTTCCTTTAGGCTTTTAATATGCTTCTTTAAGCTTAGCATTATCATCTTTTGGAATATGCCCCACGTTGGGAATAGACACGGTCCGTTTCTAGTCATCGAGTAAAATGGGTTGTGTCGGGGAAAGACATGGTCCGTTTCCGGTTCTATATCTTCGTAGTTGTCCTTCCAAACATGATCCACATCAAAAGTCAACACTGCCCACGTCGGTGGAAGACAGCCCGCATTGGAGTCAACACAGCCTGCGTCGGCGAAACACAGCCCGTGTTGGAGTCAACACAGCCCATCGGCGGAACACAGTCCACGTTCGAGTCAACATCGGCCGCGTCAGCGGAACACAGTCCGGGTTGAGTCAACACCGCCCGCGTCGGTGGAACATAGCCCGTGTTGGATGGAGTCAACACAACCCGAGTCGACAGAACACAGCCCGCGTCGACAGAACATAGCCCGCATTGGATGGAACACAGCGCACGTCGGTGGAACACATCCCGCGTCGGGGAACACAGCCCGCTTCCGAGGAAAACAGCCCGCATCGTCTGAACACAGCCCGCATCGACAGAACACAACCCGAAAATAAATCTTTAAAGGATGTCCTTATGACATGAAGACCTATGTTCTTAATGAATGCTTTGCATCAAACTTAAGGAAACATACTTCTTCTTTTATCATGAATAAACATGTTTTATAGGCTTAATTCTCTAATAATCCCAAGGCATAATTTCTATTAATAAATCATAGCATAATCATAATATTCTTTTTTTTTCATAAAAATAATCAAATAGGTAGAGATAGATCATTCTATCTCTCCTATAAACTCTAAGGGTTCTCTTACATACCTTTTTCGCTTTCCTTAAGTTTTTCTTTAATTTTTCTCAGACTTTAGATCCTTCTTGTTCTTCCTCCACGTGGATCTCATCTGCTTCTTCTCCTACATTATCTATATGGTATGAGGTCATGAGAGAAGAGAAACTAAAGACAAATTATTTTTGTCTTACCTTAGAGGAGAGGAGGAGAGAAGGGAGAGAGAGAGGAAGGAAATCCTTGTGACGGCTTGAGGAAAAATTATGAGGGTTTGAGATTTCTCCTCAAGACATAGGGGTATTTATAGGGATAGGTCTAGGGTTAGTTGAAATTGGATTTGATTTTAAAAAACTGATTTAAGTTCAAATTCATATTTAAATTTAAATCACATCCTTTTTATTTCCTTTCCTTCTCTTTCCTTTTCTTTATTTTTTCTTTCCTTTTTATTTTTAAAATTTTGGGCATTACATGTTGAGTGGCGGGTGAGTAATGAATTGTTAACTTTCTCAAATATTATAAAAATTGGCAAATCAAAATCTATTTTTGAATAACTTCAAATCATAAGTTGTGAAATTGATATATGAAAAATCATGAATTGATAATGCATTTACTAATTTTTAAGTCAATTTCAATAGATTAATAGGATATTGGCTTTTACTAGTTGTCATATTTGTCATCTTAATAAATATATTTCGTCATCCAAATATGTAATGCTCTCATAAATATATTTCGTCATGTAATAGAATGTACTTCTGGGAGCATTCCACACCATCATGTATATTGACCTTATAGTTAACCTTTTGATTTGTTAACAAAATGTGAAAAATAAAAAAGTTTTTACAAATATATATAATATGTGAAGAGGAAGGCGATATGGAAAAGAGAGTATAGATGTAGAGTAATAAATTGGAGAGAGACTAGACAGAAAAATGAAGAGATATAGAAAGAGAAGAAAAGGGATATGAAATGGAAATTGATGGGGGAAGACAGAGAAAAGAAATTAAATAGACAGAAAAGAGAAAGACAGTAGAAGATTATATAAAATAGTATACAATAATTTTCAGTTAAATAAGAATTTTTTTTATAAATATGAGAAATTTATTATTTTGAAAAAGTCAGTTTGTTAGACAGAAAAATAAAAAAACGCACATATTTTTTATACGTATACAACTCTTTTTTTAAAGCACTAAAAATATAAAATTAAATAATATCTATATTTTTAATAATACGATTACGTCATTTGTTTAATATTACGGTTGAATATAGAACAAGTATTTTTAATTATTTAGGGTCTATTTCAAATTAATTTGTGCTCATAATATTGTCCTTTTCATTTCAGCAAGATGTTGCAAAGTCTTGGAAATTTAATATTGCTTCAATCAATTATTGCATGTGGAAAACTGTTGACTTAATTTTCACTTAGTTGCATTTTCGATTTTTTAGTAAAACAATTCTTGATAATATTTTTTATTTATCAAGTAAATATATTTTTTAATAAAAAAATAGGTACTTGTTTTTTTAAAAATAAGTTAGTATACATTGTTGAGCCTTTGGCGGGTATAACAGGGCCAATTAGCATTTAAGTCAATATCGGGGGGCCGCGATATTTCATAAGTTAATATACCTATGGAAATGGTTTTTGGACGAACCACCCATCCCCACCCCCACCCCCACAATTAAAGTCAATTGTTCAAAGTTCAAACTGTCAAATAAAGAAATTTCATACATCTTTTAAATTAAGGACACTAGTTCTTCATTTTATGCATCACGTACTACCATCTTGATAGACGATACTTTTATTAGGCATTCTGGTATAATAAAAGGGTGGTCAGTTTTAAACTCCAAAACCAGAAGTATGAGGATTAAATTTTGGAGTCATTACTATTAGGAGATATTTAATCTTCACTTTTTTTTTATTTTAAACGAAATTAGTCAGAGACTAGTAATTAACCTTAAAAGATAGTAAATAAATGAAATCTCAATACTTGCATCCTTGAAAACATATGTCAAAGTCCAATTGCAGAGATATTTAAACTTTTTACAGTAAAATATATTATGCACATGTAGTATCTTACTTAATATCGAATTGTTTTGCATATTCATAGTAAGATCATCTCGAGTTTTCTAGACGGGGTTACAAATTATTTTATTTTAGGTAAGATAACTCATACTCTACAAATCTTATAACAAAGTTATAAATTAAACTAAATTGCTGAAAAGAAATGACAACTTGAAAATGAATAAAAATACAAAGCAAATATAATAAGAAACTTGTGAAAAAAATATTTTTCATACACGAAGTAAAAGTTACATTTAAATTATGTTCCTAATTTGTATCGGGTGCTCATATTTGTCTATGATAAATGTAATGACTTATGAATTAATAAATATTCTTAGTTTAAGAGAAATAATTATGACTGCATGTATGCGGCTTACTTGTTCTTAGAACACTTACACTTGATGAAAGCTAAACGATGTTGAAAGAAGTTTTTGCGACTATAATATATGTAATAACAGCTATATACACAAATAGATCGAGATTTACATTTAATTTCAAATTAACTTTGAAAAGTGTCAGTTTTGATAGTCAATTCAATTGCTCAGCGGGTTAAGTTTTAAAATAGAATTATTTGATGATCAAATATCATGGCAAGACTATTGAAAATGTTTAAATTTATACGATCCTCGATCACGAACTAATATGATCTTTTGGATATCAAGTTCACCATAAAAGAACTCTCAGTTTTCCTCCGCAAAAAAATGGAAATCTATAAGAAAAAAAAATTCAACGCCTATCTTAATCCTACTTCAACTGAGCTATATATATACATATATATATATATATATAGTTGCTAATGCGTTAGATCACTGACATTAACATAAGCATCTTCTTAATTCCTTAGACTTTTTGTTTAAAAAAAATGTTTATGGGTGTCACATCCAATCAGTACCGGTGGTTTGCAATAATTTGCTTCAAGTGACTTACGTAATATACACAATATATATATAGTGTATAACCCGATAAATTTTTTTTGTTAACAATAATATGTATTATCAGAATTGGTGACTGTTTATTTCTTATAAAAAAATGTTGATATGCATGGCTTAACTTGATGCTCGAGTATATCTATCCGGCCACAGGACAAGTTAAGCCCCATTGTCAGATAACAATTGCGTGTGTTATCAATTAAACGAACAGCATGTTTCATGTCGGCGTTTCTGTGGGGAGGTTGCTGCTCATGGTCGCTGCAATCGCGTGCGAAGTTGTCAGCAGCAATATCACCATCTCCCCCGAATGTCCTGATAGGTGCGGCAATATCAGTATTCCGTACCCTTTCGGCGTCGGCGCCGACTGCTTCATGGAAGGTTTCGATCTTAGATGCGCGGAGAACGGATCCTTGTACATAGGTCAGGGCAATATCGAGATGATCGACATATCGTTGACCACAGCTCAAGCGCGCGTCTACAAGTACATGTCATACGCTTGTTACAACAACTCAGGCTTGGAGGATCGCGGGTACTATCCAGTTATGAATTTGGGAACACCATATCTTTTCTCGAGCACCCGTAACAAGTTCACGGCCATTGGCTGCAAAACCCTCGCCTACTTCGGCAAAGACGAATACTTGACTGGATGCTTGTCCTTCTGCCTAAACGAGAGTGACGTAAAAGCTGGGCCGTGCACTGGGATAGGTTGCTGTCAGACTTCGATTCCCAAGGGCATGAACACTTACGACGTATGGTTTGATGTTAGAAGATTTAATCACAGCTCAGTCGTAAGCTTCAGCCCTTGCAGCTATGCTTTCCTGGCGGATGAAGAATGGTACAAATTCAATCACTCCAACGTAATAAGTGGCACCTTTTATTGGAATAACAACAAACGCGTGCAATTGGTGCTCGACTGGGCTGTAAGAAACAACCACACATGTCGGGAAGCAGAAGCATGTCGCAGCAATCACAGTGACTGCATCGACTCCACTAATGGCCCTGGCTACATCTGCAACTGTACCGCTGGATTCCAAGGAAATCCCTATCTCCATGACGGATGCCAAGGTGCGCATATAAACGTACTGCAAGCAGTGCGGTGGTTCTAAAAAATCTGCGTTAGATAATTTGTTTTGATCACTTGATGAGATCCTCCATTTGCAGACATTGATGAATGTACGCTTGGTGGTCAATCATATCCGTGCTATGGGATTTGCACCAACACACTGGGTTCATACAATTGTTCATGCCCCCCAGGAACGCATGGCGATCCATATAAAACAAATTGCACGGCGGACAGCAAGAAGCAGACGGAGTCTACTGCCACGAAGATTGCGCTCGGTAATGTCTCGTCTTTCTTTCTTATTAGGAGGATTATTAGGCAACTTTTAGGAGGATGAAGATTTATCCTTCGTAAAATCAAAGCTCAGGTGGTACTAAGTGGGTTCAACTCCCAAAGTCTTCAGTAATGTTTTATTTAGCACAAATATATACAGTGTTGAATAAATCAATATATTATTTAAGATATTTAATAAATATAATTAATAATAATGACAAATAATTTAAATTCAAATATTTTGAAACATTAAAAAATTAACATTTAGGATAACTATAAATATATTAAAATTTATTTTCCGATATACTCACAAAATATTTTAAATTAATTATTATTTTACATAATACACTTATGCTTTTACTACATAATCATTTTATTATTTATTATTATGTTATTAATATATAAATCATTTGATCATCTATTTATTTTATTATTATTTATCAATATTAAAATAGTTAAAATAATTAATTTTTTATACATATATTGATGTAAACTATTTAAATAATTATTTGTATTTTTTATTTTATAATATTTATTGATTGTTTCAAACGTCGTGTCAAACACTTTTATTAATTTAATAATTAACTCACTATCATTAATCGCTAATATCTAATCGCTAATTATTATTTACTATTAACTGATAATACGTGTCGAGCATAATTTAAGTGTCATTATTAGATCAAAAGCTAAGCTATTATTATCTGCATCTACAAGGGTGTATAAACTTCAACCGTAAGAAATAACTCATCTTTTTTTTCATAAACATTTTTTCCTCTCATAAGAGCTATTATATATTATTATTTTCATATTTACTTGCATTGTAATTGAATTCTCACCTGATCTTAGGGGCAGTTTAATTTGACGTAATCGTAAATTAGAAATGTAAATGATTGTAGTTGAAAATTTTGATAGGATTTATGTTTACAAGAGTTATATTTTCTTGATTTGGACAGATATGAAATTTTAAAAAATGAATTAAGTTATTTTGTTGATATTTAAAAAGTGATTAGTAGAATAAAATTATTTTATTTATTATGAAAATATTTTTTTTATTATATAAATAAATATAATTTAATATCATTTATTATTAGGATTTTATTTTTATTTATATTTTTTATTGTGAATGTGTAATACATCATTTCTCAACTTTATTAATTTTGAAGTTGATCTTAATATTTTATTCATTATTATTTTTTTAATTTATAATCATTATCTTACAATTTTATATTATCGGTTTGTCATTATTTTACTTTAATATTATTTATTGTTTTATTTATTGTTATTTTTATTTAAATTATTATTTATACTTGTATTTGTATTTTATTATTCCCTTATTATTTATTAATAATATTTAAGATGGTAATGCTAATTTAGTATATTTATGAGATAGTATGGATAATACTTAACTTTATTTTCTTAACTCATATAACTTTTAACTTTTGTATTTTTAATATATTATAAATTTAACTTATAAAATTCGAAATTTTAAATGAATTTTTTTGTCGTGATAGTTGTAAATGAGAATTCGAAGTTTGAGATGAGTATACTATTTTTTTAATTTTAAAAAAGTCTATTTTAAACTTTTTTAAAACTACTCATTCATAATTCTTTTTAGAATGTCAAATTTATATATTTATAACTTAATAATTTCTATTCTAACTTATTTATTTAGTTATTTATTCGTTCATAAATTTTTTTATCTTTTTTACTTTTATTAAATTACTATAAATTTACTTTAAAAAATTATATAAATAATTGCTTAAAAGAAAAAATAAAACAAAATTTTCTTGTGAATCCCCACTGAAACCCACTCTCTCTTTTCAGAAAATTAATTTCTACTTATTCTCTCTCCTTGTGGACCCCACCACAACTCCTTTACAACAAATGTCTTTCATGCAAACTAAACACAATGTTCCTGTAGATACCATTAACTGTAACAGATTTTACTTCAAATCAAACTTGGCCTTAGTGTTAATTCTTATCCTCAATGTCACTCCCTTTTATCCACTTTATCCTTTATTAATAAGAATATTAATGATTCTCTTTCTTTAATATATTACTATTGTAACATGAAAATAGTTATAAGTTTTTTCTGAATTGTTGCTAATTTCTGCTTAATTAGCATAAAAGCAGTTGCATAGTATAGTTCAATTATTTTTATTCGCTAATGCTTTCTTACTATCTATTTGTTACACTTCACTATTACTTATTTAATTATTGATTCCAAATGAAATGTGCCGATATAAAAAATAATAATAACAAATAAGACATGCAAAATACTCAGACAAAATGTTTAACAATAAAAAACAAAATAAATGCAAAGAATATAAATCAATGTCATAAAAATTCAAGATTTTGTTATACATTATTTTAATTTTGGCATATCTAATTTAACACACATCTCATGATTATACACAAATAAAGAGTAATAGGGCATTCAACTACTAACTAATTATCGGAGGAAAACTATACGATTTTTAACAAAATTTGATCATAACAAATTAACAACAATGAGAGAAAAGTTGTTGTACAAATGCTACATTAAATAATAATATAAAAATATAATAGTTTATTAGTTAACATGTGTACTTTTTTGAGAAAGATGTTATAAAGTTGTCTCCTTAAAGAAAAAAAAATGGATAGAAACGAGTAACGTTAAAACTTAAGGAGTTGCAATAAGGTCACCATTTTCACACTATTTTACAAGTCTTTGGAACCTTGTGTTTTATTTAGATGATTTCCCTCTCAACAAGTATATAAGAGACCCTTAAGATATAGTATACCCTAACCTATGACCAGTTTATAGGCAAAAAAAACATAGAGTAAAAGGATAGTTTAGTTTTTACCGAAAACAAAAGAGTAGTATTATATATATACACATAATATGCCATTGTGTTCTATTTTAAGGACCCAAATTTGAATAGAAATAATATTAAGATTACGGGTCTACACCTTGCACGATATCCAAAAGCCTTATAGAACCTGACTAATCTAGTTAATCAAAGGTTATAAATTTTCTCTCCCAATAGTAGAGCTTCAAATACTCATCTTATTATCTTTCTAGTCATGCGGATTCAATCCGCTAGCAATTGTTAATCTGCATTTTCTAGTATGTCCCAATAGTTTTTAGTAGCATAATTATTAGAAACATTTTTATAGAGGTAATCTTTTCATATTATTTTATATTATTTATTAAATTATCTGACCTGTCACACTACCTTATTCATTTATTTTAATTTATAAGTAATCTACATCAATGTAGATTATTAGTAAAGTAACAATCTGAATTGCTCATGCAATATTATATTTTCTCTTGCAACATTTGTGCTTGAAATTTTATTGATATTATTGATAAAATAATTAAGTAAATAATAATATAATATTTTAATAATAATATAATTATTGTTAATCACTATAGTAATACTTTTTATTTATATCATTATGATTAAACATATTATTATTATTTCTATTGATTTTCATATTAATATGATTAATTAATTATAATAAATTATCCATATATTATAAATAATAACTAATTTATTATTAATTATTATAAGATAATAACAATTTTGAATAGTAATTATCAATTTATTCTTATCATCTTTTAGAAAATAATATACTACTATTTTATAAATTATATTTATTTGATGTATAAATTTTCTGAGTTTTGAATATATGTTTGTGATTCAAGTTCATGAAATTCAAATCAGGTTTATATTCATTTGTAAACTTAACTACTTTGTTCAAGGGTATTTTGATAAAAAAAATGTATATTATTTGTTAGCCTTTTTTATATAGTAAATAAAAATTATAAGTATTGCTAGACACATTACCTATTGCTGACAATTGAATAAGTGATAATCTTTTTTAAAGATAATTTGAATTGTCAGATAATATCAAATGGCAATGTAGTGAACAACTAGGCAACCTTAAGTACTTCCAAGTTGAATAAGACTATCATAGTTAAATTCCAGATATATTATAAGAAATAAATTATATTCCTTGCTAGTATTAATAATTATATTTATTCCTTATAGAAATAAGTTAACTTTGACTTATAACTTAACCTATTATATGATATATTGTATAAACTTTTAATTTGTCATTATTCCTTGCCATTATTGATCCTTTACACTGCTGAAATTTCCTATATCGAAAGAACCTGGAAACTCAATAAGGGAATAATATATACTTATTGAAATCTAATTTAAAGAGAGACAAGCTCATTCTTCAATAATCTCTAAAATCTAAATATATAATAGTCGACTCTGAATAGATATTATCTAAAGAGTAGGGATGATAAAATTTTTCGAAGTTTGAAATTTTCACGAAAAATCTTCGGTCGGAGCCTCAATTTTGGAGAATACTTTTCCCGCGGGAAGCATAGTATCTCCGCACCCAATTCGAAAATCGGAGCATATTGCCCCCGCCCAATGGATCCTCGACCTCCGTACACATATATATATTTATTAAAAAATATTTTAAAATTAATTATATCAATATTATAATATTTAATTATATTTATTCTTGTATATTTATAATATTTGTTGATTATGATATTTGTATCAATATTATATATTTATAAATTTTATTGCATCTTTTCTTTCAAAAATATTTTTTTGTTGAACCCCGGAATATCGAATCCTTACGAAAGTCCGGGGACCCATAAGGATAGGGTGGGATCTTCGGGGTAGGGGCTGAGGACATATTCCCTGCCGACAAACTGATTGGGTGCCAATCCTACTAAAGAGAAATATAAAAGGTGCAATCTCATTTTAGAAAATCACCTGCATATTTATTTAACGGCAAGTTAAGTGAATTGAATGCCGATTTCTTTAGAAGGAAGGATACTGAAGGAAACTTTATTCGGATAAAATTATTTTAGAAGAAAGGATAAAAAATATTTTTTTTAATCTCGAATTGAAGTTGAATTGAAGGTAAATATTATCCTTCCTTACTTTCCTTGTCCTTTCCTCCTCTATCTAAATGCACATTTAATTAAAAGCTTTAGGATTTTGAAAAAAAAGGTGTCGCACCTTTAATTAAAAGCTTTAGGACTTTGAAAAAAAAAGGTGTGATATAGTTACACAATCCTCAACTTTTAAAATTAAGATTTAGGGATGTTCACGAGTTGAGTTTGACCCAATCAGATTTTAAATCCGACCCAACTCGATTGATTTTGTTCAGATTGGGTTGAATCGAGTTGAGAACAAATTAGTCATCAAATCCGATCTAATCCGATCTTCATTGGGTCGAATTAGATCGATTTATCGATCTACCCGATTAAATTTTTCATATATTTTTAATTATTTTTATAATACTTAATATTAATTATATTTTAAAAAAGAAAGAAATATATTTTCTTCAATGATTTGTAATGATTGATATAAAGTATAACTTTTTGATATATTTTAATTTTAAAGTAATAAAAAATTTTTATTAAGAATAAATTGATTTAAATTTAATAAAAACTATATAAAAGTTCGGGTCATCGGGTTGGGTCAGATTTAAAAAATTGAAACGCGTACTCGACCCGTTGACAATCGGATTCGTTCGGGCTCGACCAAACCAACAACATGATTCGACCCAATTGATATTAGATTAGTTCGAATCGTCAGATTCATCGGTTTGATCCGACCCGGTGAATAAATTCTCAATAGAGATACTTACCCCTTTAATTTTTTATCTATCTTTCAATGTATTAGACTGATGTCACATATTACCTTTAAGAATTTTACAAAAGATCATCACGTATAAGAGTCATATTAGCTTTATTTTTTACAAACTGTAGAGGTGTTGTCTTATACTACAAAATTATTAATCTCTTAACTAACTCTTCCCAACGTGTGTGTATTATATATAACGTAATTGCAGGTCTCTTAAGTTGTTTGATTGTAATAGCCATAACATTATTGGCAAAATGGGTAAATGAAAAGTTAAAGCTCATGAGAGCTAAACGTAGATGCTTTGAGCAAAACGGAGGACTTTTGCTGCAAGAACAGATAAACGCGCATCAAGAAATTAAGTTCAAAATATTCAAGAAGAAAGAGATGGAGAAGTGTTGTGCCCGCCAAAACTTATATCGGTGGAATTAAGAAACCAACAATTAATTTTTGAATTAATTGAAAAGTTTGTTGTAGTGTCCACTGTTCAGGCCCAATGCTCCGCGGCCCGCTTCACAGGCGCCGAGGCGTCGCTTCGTCCACTCCGCCGAAGAAAAATATAAGTATCGCCGTGTTTTTTCTCTCTCCTAGTTCTTCTCTTCTGCAGCCACTCTCTCTCTCTTCTTCTTCTAATCCTTTCT
>LTAE01012632.1:3482-13582 GCA_001647135.1 Pontederia paniculata
GACCGAAGGAGCTTGACAGATGACTTCAACTCAAGAGCGAACGTCCGAGAAGATTGGTGTGCAATCAGCGGACAACCAGAGATGAGTTGATGGTGGTACAAGTCAAGTCGGGCGATTGCAGATGAAAAGCGGATGACCGAAGGAGCTTGACAGATGACTTCAACTCAAGAGTGGATGTCTGAGAAGATTGGTATGCAATTAGCGGACGATCAGAGAAGAGTTGGAGTTGGAAAAAGTAAAGTCGGTCGACCGAAGATGAAGCGCAAACGACCGAAGGAGCTTGATATAAGTCTTCAACTGAAGAGTGACATCCAAGAAGATTGGTGGGCAATCAGCGGACGACCATAGACAAGTTGAAGAAGTGAACACAAGTCAAGATTGGTCGGCCAAAGTTTTGGCGGACAACCGAAGGAGCTTGACTTAGGAACAAGGGCTTGAGACTCCGAATTGCGGACGTCCGAGGGTTAACGGTGGACGACCGGAGCACCAAACGGTAGTTCAAAGTGAAGACTTCACCAGAGCAGCGGACGACAAAATCAGAGGCAGCGGACGACCAAGGGGTAAGTGAAGGGTAATGTACTTGCATTAATGGGTAGTTTTCTGAGTGACAGATTAGTCGTTTGTGCAGAGTATAAAATGTAATCCCAAGAGTCTTGGGAAGTAACTTTAGCAACATTAACTATTGAGAGCATGAGTGAAAAGCCTTAGTTCCTCCTTCTAAGTATTCGAGTGACGAATCTAGGATAGAAGGAAGTGTGAGTTCAAGAGCGAACTTGTAAAGAGGTTATCTCCTTATCCTCTAAGAAAGAAAGGAGAATTTGTAAGGGAGCTTTCGCCCTTTGAAGAAGGATTTTAGTGATCTCCGGAGGTCTCGAGTTCGAGAAGATCGAAGCGGAGACGTAGGCCAGGAGTTCGGCCGAACCTCGTCAACGAAACTTTGTTTGTTTGTTCTTCTTCTTCTTTATAATTGCATTTGTATGCTTCCGCTAACATAACCACTTTAGAAATTGCCGAAAATTTTAATACACCAATTCAACCCCCCCCCCTCTTGGTGCCATTTAAATCCTACAATGGATTCATGTTAGAGCCTATTATGGATTTGGACTGGATCCTAATGATTATTTTTCGCTGCAAAAATGTCAAGTTAAGTTTTTAAATTTTGGTGTATTTTCAAATCTTGCGCTCTATTTAAATCATGATGTCATAAGAAAAGTCCATGTAACAGTCCAAAATTTTGTTCAGGACGCGTATGTCCTTGGTCGGATTTTCGGGGCATTACAGATACTCCAAAGGCAAACCCAAACTACATAAGTCAAGCTCGAACCCACACTTTTTGAAGATATTATTTGCTCAATTTCTGTTATGGATTTGGACTGGATCCTAGTGATATTGTGGCTTGATTTGAAGAGAATCATGATTATCTTTCCTATTTTTGCAGTTGGGATCCGAGAAAATCAGCAAGGCCAGATATTTTGGAGGATTTTGCCAAGCGCAGGCGGACTTACCTGCCATAACAGCCTAGGGCGAGATTTTGGGAGACAGTTTTGGATATTACCTGCCAGCTTGGAGCACAACCTGGGGCGCAAGGCTGGAAGCTGTTACAAAGGAGATGTAGGCCGAATGCAAAAGGGAGGAGTCTGGTTTATGCTTAATTTCATTTTCCTAAGAAACAATGATGGTTATCTTTTACTTTGAACTTTTGTTTGCCAACTCGAAGATGTCCGGCTAAGCGTCTATTGTTCAAATTCTGGGCGAACTTATATTTTTAATCTAATCCGCTCTACTTTTTTGTTTTCATGTTAATCACCAACTTGATCTTGCATCTTAATTTGAGAATGATGTTTTTTTATGATTTGTGATTTCTTTCTATCTGGCATAATTTCTCCCAACCCTAACATTGCCCGTGAGAGTACTATAGTGTTGTCGCCTTCACACAGTGAGCCGAGAGGCTAGTGAAGAAGTTTGGGAAAATTTTAGTCCGGCCTTGCCTTCTGGATAGGTGTCAGCCGAGAGGCAACCTCTTCCTTTGAAGCTTAACCTAGAGCGAACATCAACAAGGCTTTGGAGATTTATGGTTTTGGATGGAGAGGGAAACTGGATTATGATCTTGACCCCGAGAGGGACTTGAACATTGACTTGGGAAAAAATATCTAAATAGGGATCTCAAGCATACACCACGACAGTGCGGGCTTGATGACTTGATATCCACCACGAGAGTAGGGTTACTCTGATTAAAGGGAGTACTCCATATCGAGTCCTTAGATCCCCTGGAGAAATAGTTTGGTGAGCTGAGAGGTCGTGCCCCTCCATAACTTGGGTGTCAAAGCTTGAATATTTTAACAGGGATCAAGATAGGTAACTCTCCACTTCGAGAGAATTTGAGAGAACCTATGGCCAGATTTCCCTTGGTCAAGCTCCAAGCTATCACCATAAGAGCGAGAGGGTGAAGAGTACGACTATCACTATGAGTGTGGGATCACCTGACCCACAGTAGCAAGGGTCTTGCTGCTTTTCAAGCCTTCATGTTAAAGAGTGGAGAGATTAGATTCATAGATGACCCCGAGTTCCGAAGTCCCCTCATACTTAGATCTATCTCTTTAATTTCTGTATTTTCTCTTTTGAGTCTGAAAACTCATTTTACATTCAACTCATTATTCCTCATTCCTTTTGGATTGGGCTTGAATATTCGGTATCAAGCCCCGATCTGGGTCTGATTGAGGAAAAGTGGGAGCAGAGGCTCGAAATCAATTTTTCCTTGTGGATCGATACATTAAGTACTTGACGACTATCGTACACTTGTGGTTAGAGGGGTCTGCTAGGTTTTATAAATTTTAAGATTTGAAGTGAAGATGAATTTATCGAACTTAACCCTATTTTCACTCCTTATCCTTGTTTCAAGCCCAAGGTCATTTTCTACCTTAACACACACTTCGCATCAAAACACGTGTACCCGATGATGTCAGAAAAGCCCGAATTCCAATCGTGAACTACTCAAACTCTATCTACATCAAAGAGGGTCATTTTAGGACTAAACACGGACCGTGTTATCTCACATCTTTGATGGTACGACAGGTTTGACAGCTGATGTTGATGAGAATGATGATTAAGAAAGGAGGGGTCTGCTAGGTTTTATAAATTTTAAGATTTAAAGTGAAGATGAATTTATCGAACTTAACCCATTTTCACTCCTTATCCATGTTTCAAGCCCAAGGTCATTTTCTACCTTAACGCATGCTTCGCATCAAAACACGTGTCCCCGATGACGTCAGAAAAGCCCGAATTCCAATCGTGAACTACTCAAACTCTATCTGCATCAAAGAGGGCCATTTTAGGACTAACACGGACCATGTTATCTCACATCTTTGATGGTTCGACAGGTTTGACAGCTGATGGTAATTTCAGCCGTCCGACCTAGGTCAATGAAGTTAGATTTATCCCTATAAATAGATCCCAAAGGCTCCCCTCTAGGGGCATCCAGCAATTTCTCTCTCTCCCTCATTATTCTTGTGTCAGATTTCTTAAGACCCTGCTCTTGCGAAGAAGAGAATCCCAAAAGCGAAGTGCACCAAATTTTTGTTAGTATTTTATTTCTTTTTAAGTTTATTGTGTGTTAGGGGGAAGAACTCTTTTAAACCCCGTTTATTTCTTGGATTATTTTATACAATATTAGATGAACTTGCATTTAGGGTTTCATGTGCCTAATGTTTATTGAGTATTTTATTAGCATTAATCACAATATACTGTTAGTAACTTTACTCTTAGTTAATCTTAATTAATAATTCATTTTCTCATTGAATATTTATCTCTGTTTTGGCAGAGCAAAATGGATCCTGTTCTTAACGGACACAAGTCATTTTTCCTCTACGTGACCGTCTCATATTTGTTTTTATTATTGAATATTTTTAATCAAAGAAGAAAGCGGTCATGATCTTGACCGACTCGAACCATATTCTCTCTCAGAGTTCGAAGCCTGAGTTTTCATTGATCGGACACGATCCATTTTCGGACGCGACGCGGACCGTGTTCCCTATTTTTCGTTTTCCATGATGGTATGGTGTGAGTCTTTTTGTGATTATCTGGTTCGGAAATTATAAATTGAGGGTTGCCAATCTCTCGTGAGAGGCTTAGCAATTTAGGGTTTGGGATTAATGTGGTTCGCAACTACCTAGCTTAATATTAGATTAAAATAGTTAGGTCATCCGTGAAGAGTCCTATAAAATAACTCAACTCTTCCATCATTTAAATTGCAGAAATATTTTAATTGATTAAATCCAAGAGATAACGGAGGTGAAATAGAGTTCTAGCCCTAACCAATTTATCCAATAAAAGTTTTGATAAAACCATATCTCATCTTTTCATTTTTTCTATCCCATCTCTTATGATCTTTTTCTTATCCTTTTCTTTTATCGAAACAAATTTTAAAATCTCTTTTTTCAAGTTTTCAGATAAGATCTTAGAATTTAAAATTTATTAGTTCTTGTGGGTTCGACATCCTTTCTCATCATTCTATTACTTGATCGACCAATATACTTTCTGAATTTTCTGTGGTTAAATTTGATCTCATCAGAGAACCTACAAGAAAAAGTAAGGTTGAGATGGAGAGAATAAGATTTTACCTCTTAAGTGAGAGAGAGAGAGAGAGAGAGAGAGAGAGAGAGAGAACAACTTCGTGGCGACTAAGGGAATAAAATAATGACCTTTGATAAATAATTATGTTGTCTAAGAGTTTATATCAAGGATTTTAGTGCAACAATTGAGGTTCAAACTAAATCAAACTCGAACCCTGAAATAAACTAGGACACTTTTATAGTGGCAAGATGGCCCACGTCCGAGTCGACCTCGGTATGTTTTGTTATTCTCTTTCTTTCCTTTTCTTCTTTGGATCAGATGACGTTGGGAGTTAGATTATTTACCTCCTTAAAATGAATTCATTTTTGAATTTAGATGCAACTTAAAATTTTGTCAAAAATTTCACTTCAACCTTCATTTTCCTATGAATCACCAATATTGAAGCATTTCGATAATTCCTAATGCTATTACAAATTCTCCTTATGCAACTTGTGTTTGAATATCTATTGTTTGTGAGTCATCATTACAACCAAACAAAACCATGAAAAAATCATTGATACTTTACCTCCAGCTCTTTTTTACTTGGTAACTTTTAGTTTAATCATCATCATTATCTTCTAATCATATTGATGGTCATAATCTCCAAATAGAAGTGCACTAAAGTTTTACGTCATAATATAAAAATCTTCACAAATACTATAGTGCATCATCATTGTTCTCTCATCAATGAAATGCTTTGCAATAAAATATAATTTCCAAGGAGATTTCACTTATAGTCCTTTCCTTATGTCATTCATTCTTCTCACCATGACTACATACAACTTTTCATGAACACATATAAAGCATGTCAATTTCCTAGAACTTTTCACCAACATCATTTTAGGAGTGAAATAATGTAAATCGTCCTATGCATAATCGTTTCTTATATTGTCACCTAAAAATCACAGCAATAGCATTCAACTAAATCTCTCATTTCTCGGATACATTATCTAGTTTTATCACCCTATAAGATCATAGTTAAAATCTTCCTTTATTTATTGAGTTCTTATACTTTTTACTTATATCACATAATAACATTCTGTTGATCCATATCATCCTTAATATTGATAATTTAATAGTCAATATTTTTACATACCTAACCATTCATCATACACAACAACAATTGATCTTTTCCTTTCCACATTTAATTTATTTATATATCACAATTCTTATCATTCGTAGTTTCCCACATACATTGTAAATTAGCTAGTATGAACATATTTCATCATTTTTTGAGTATACATATTTACTTAATCCTTCTTCAATCATCCCATTTATTATGACCTTAGATAACATTCAATTCATCTTATGCAAATCAAATTCTTGAAATTTACATATGATCTTACTCATGGGAGGCCATCTCTTTTGTACGAATCATCTTTGTACATCCTTAATATGGGAGATCCTTAGGTAATACGGGACACATCATAATTTATTAATAAATTTTCATACGTCGAGGCTCATGTATGTGCATCTTGCTCATAACACATTTGTAGAATTCTAATTTAAAAAAAATCAATCATTAAACTCCTAACATAGTGTCACACATATTGAAGCATTAACCTTTCTTAAATCTATAATTCATGAATCTAAATAATTGTTGTTACATATTTAATGACACAATAAACCTTTAAAATAATCATATCCTCTATTAGGAGTTATGATCAATTGAACTTAACACTTTACATAAGGTCTTTCTAATACTATCATCATGAAAACTATAATAAAAGATAAGTGGTTAAAAACCCAAATTCTATACCTCCATCTTGCAACGTTTTTTTTCCTATTCCAATATATGTTTTAACTACTTCCCATCACCTTTTGATTCAATTGCTTGATTTTCATATTTGCATATAATGGTTTTGTATTTATTGTAGTTTAATTTTATTGTGAAAATGTTGATTATTTTTGTAGGAGAAAAGGGAAAAGACCAATTGTTACCACCTTTCCATATTGGGTCACCACCATGCTTAAGAAGGAAAGGCCAAATCCTATGATTCTATGGGATGATTTGAAGAAGATATTTTAATTTCAACTGGTCAAGAGATATGAAAAGAAATCAAATTTAGTCCTAATTGCACAGCCAATAACTAAAGAAAGGATTTAAAACTCGAAGGAGAAGCTATCGAATATTCGCTCATCTACCTTATATGATATTTTATGGAAAAATTCATCATGAAAATCAAGGTTCTAACTACTCTTCCCCTAAGTAATCTTCGGTTATTCAAAAGTAGATAAAGAAGAAAAGGCATAATATGGTTAGGAGGTGAGAGAAAAGATATATAGTTATTATGAAGATATGAATGGATCCCACAATCAAAGGCAAGAGAGGAGAGGAAGACACAACAATCATGAGATTTATAACGAAACATCGAGCACCAATAAAAGGGGTTTGTTTCCGGTTGAGAGCAAGAAGACACGCCATGTCTATCTTGTCTATTTTCCCATTTTTAGTTGACAAATCTTTGAAGAAAGTCTCCATTTTCTCTAAGGCTAACTTTCTCATTTTCGAGATTTCGGGAAGCTCAGTCAATAATCTCTATGTTATCTAAAATGTTTAATTATGAATCTTATTTCCTTTTGATATGTGCATCTTGGCATTATCATAATCGTGTTCTTATTGTTTATGATTATTTTCGTTGCTATCGAAGTCATTCCTTTGATATGTGCATCTTGGCATTATCTGAATCGTGTTCTTATTGTTTATGGTTAATTTCCTAGCTATTTTAGACATGATCATCCTCATAGGAGTAGGTATCTCTTTTGAGACAATCCTGAGGCGAATCACCCAAGGTTATATAACCTAGATATCTGTCACAATAAGGAAACAATCGCTTGTGACATCATCTTTGATTCCACATGTGCAATTCCCATGATGGCATTATGATGAGAATATGAATCCATTTTGCCACCTTGATTTAATTGAAAGAATATTTCTTTGCAGAAGCATTTGATTTCTAGACAAAGATATTGAATAATTGACTAACCATTTCTTGAATCGATTTTGAAAGGATTTTCATAAGGTACCGAGAACAATTTGGTGTAATTTTGTGAATATTGCCAAGTTTACTTGTGCCTCCTCATTTGGGTAAAGCCCAAGAGGGATCATGTAGAAAAAGATTGTGGAATACAAATATTTATCACAACTGAGATAGATGACGGATGAATGTGACAATTAGAAGAACTGATAGCATGCTTTGTTTTTAATCTTAGGGGAGTATTCATGTGAGAGCAGTGGGCGTCCTCTCTAGGTCAAGGCACAGAGATATGATTGATCATATTCTCAATCAGTTTTCAATTTTTACTTGTGTGTCATAAGACTTGGATCAACGTAGTGAAAGGTACCTGATATGTCTCTTATTTCCTCACATGGTTTGATTCATAAATTCTTGAAGTGATAATAAGCGATGTGCGATTTGTGAAACTTTTCTTTGAAGATTTTGTCAATTAATTACCTTCTTTATCTTTTCTTCATTTCATTTTTAAGCAAATAATCACAACCAACCAATTAAAATTAAACATTTCTCGATAATTAATGAAAGAAATTACTAGGACGTAATCAACCAATCCTTGTGTTTCGATAACTAAAGTAATACAACCACAACTTTGTGATTGTGGTTGGTAGTTATGTAATTTGGATATAATATAAATTTTAAAAATTATTTCCTCACAACCATTGCAACAGGTTGGTAACAATCATAACGGATTCTTGCTTCAATTAGCCTAAACATTCAACTTTCATTATTTATACTTCATTTTTTTTTCATTTTCCTTAAACTTTGTTTTTTTTTCCCATTTTATATGAATTTTTCTCAAATAACCTACGTTGCATGCGCAAGTCTGGTAATCCCATAATTCTGATAATATTCTTCCTTTCACCTTGAAGTTGAAAGAACTTTCATAGAAGGAGGAGAAAATCCTAGCCATTTCTAGACATACTATTCCAATTTTATGGTTTCTAGGGTTGAACCTGAACCAACCAATCCTAAACTTGAACGTGAACTTGTCCACATTGAGCCAATCATGGACGAACATGACAATAGAACCCCAAGAGATTTCCTGACCCTGACAAGCATAAATATACCTTCTACAAGGACTGACATATAAACCAACAAATTTGCTTTAAATCCTTCCTTGGCAAAGTTATCCAAAGAAATCAATTTGGAGTTACCTAATGAAGAACTTGCTTCACATTAGCAAATATTTTTGAAAGTAATGGACACTTTTAAAATTGAAGGAGTTTCTAGTGATACCATTAGACTACATTTATTTTCATTTTCTTTTGAGTAACAGAGTTAAAGCTTTGCTGATTTTACTAAAAGTTGGTGCCATCACCACATGGACTTCACTCGTCATTGAAGACTATTCACATGAGGAATCAGATAGTCGGCTTCTACCAGAAGGACAAGAAATAATATATGATGCTTGGGAGCACCTCAATGAGTTGCTGAGGACATGGCTTTGAGAAGTGCATGTTAGTGCAAATCCTTCTACAATGGGCTCTTATGTGCTTATTAGATATCCTAAAATCAGTTGTTGGAGGTGCCTTTGCAGACGAGAATGTTGATGACCCCTATAAGATAATTAATGGCATGGCATCCAATCAACACGGATGGGCCCAAGATTGCAACCAAGGCTTTCAACCACTTATGGAGATGTCACTCAGAAGAATATCGAACATTGGCACTTGTCACAACCAATCATCATAGTCATGTTTGTGACATTAGATACAATGTCTGCAATGGCAATAATGAATTAGTTATCGCATGGCAACTTTCCTCTCCACCACTACCACCTTATTATATTCAAGAACAACCCGAGGAGAAACTGAATACAACTTGTTCCATATGGACAACAAACGCCGAACAAAACAACCTATAATTCGAGATGGAGAAACCACGCAAACCTTTCTTATCAAAACAATCATTGCCAACAACCTCAAAAAAATTACCAATAAAACTAATACCCGAGGAACCAATGGAACCAAGGTTAAAATAAAACTTCCCTTGTTAAAAACCCAGTCACACTTCCTGCTCCAAACAACACCACCAATTGCTCTGCCACCTTTGAAATAAAATTTGGAGATGAAGATGGAGAACTTGATGAGGCAACAAGCCTCCTAATAAGTTTTCAACAAAACAAAGTCACACTATTCAAGAAAATAGCAAGGTAGTGCAATAACTCTTTGCCAAAGTTGAAGGGTTGTCTGTTGAATATAGGATTCCGAGTGTGTTTTGATGATCACAAATTTGTAAGTGAACTTAGTCTATACTGATGAACTTGTTGAGCTGATTTTTGTAACAGGATGTATTCAAGTTCAGAGTAGCGGACGACCTGAGTTGAAGGAATGGACGACCTATGCACACGTAATATATATCAAAAGAACTACATTTGTGCAGTGGTCGTCCTAAGCATATGAAGCGGTCGACCAGCATTAAAGGGAGAATACATGTGAAGAGGAGCAGAAGCATAAATGGTCGACCAAAGATGTA